>JAXIVJ010001554.1:115000-120000 GCA_036785665.1 Chirona hameri
CATAGGCATAGGCATAGGCATAGGCATAGGCATAGGCATAGGCATAGGCATAGGCATAGGCATAGGCATAGGCATAGGCATAGGCATAGGCATAGGCATAGGCATAGGCATAGGCATAGGCATAGGCATAGGCATAGGCATAGGCATAGGCATAGGCATAGGCATAGGCATAGGCATAGGCATAGGCATAGGCATAGGCATAGGCATAGGCATAGGCATAGGCATAGGCATAGGCATAGGCATAGGCATAGGCATAGGCATAGGCATAGGCATAGGCATAGGCATAGGCATAGGCATAGGCATAGGCATAGGCATAGGCATAGGCATAGGCATAGGCATAGGCATAGGCATAGGCATAGGCATAGGCATAGGCATAGGCATAGGCATAGGCATAGGCATAGGCATAGGCATAGGCATAGGCATAGGCATAGGCATAGGCATAGGCATAGGCATAGGCATAGCATAGGCATAGGCATAGGCATAGGCATAGGCATAGGCATAGGCATAGGCATAGGCATAGGCATAGGCATAGGCATAGGCATAGGCATAGGCATAGGCATAGGCATAGGCATAGGCATAGGCATAGGCATAGGCATAGGCATAGGCATAGGCATAGGCATAGGCATAGGCATAGGCATAGGCATAGGCATAGGCATAGGCATAGGCATAGGCATAGGCATAGGCATAGGCATAGGCATAGGCATAGGCATAGGCATAGGCATAGGCATAGGCATAGGCATAGGCATAGGCATAGGCATAGGCATAGGCATAGGCATAGGCATAGGCATAGGCATAGGCATAGGCATAGGCATAGGCATAGGCATAGGCATAGGCATAGGCATAGGCATAGGCATAGGCATAGGCATAGGCATAGGCATAGGCATAGGCATAGGCATAGGCATAGGCATAGGCATAGGCATAGGCATAGGCATAGGCATAGGCATAGGCATAGGCATAGGCATAGGCATAGGCATAGGCATAGGCATAGGCATAGGCATAGGCATAGGCATAGGCATAGGCATAGGCATAGGCATAGGCATAGGCATAGGCATAGGCATAGGCATAGGCATAGGCATAGGCATAGGCATAGGCATAGGCATAGGCATAGGCATAGGCATAGGCATAGGCATAGGCATAGGCATAGGCATAGGCATAGGCATAGGCATAGGCATAGGCATAGGCATAGGCATAGGCATAGGCATAGGCATAGGCATAGGCATAGGCATAGGCATAGGCATAGGCATAGGCATAGGCATAGGCATAGGCATAGGCATAGGCATAGGCATAGGCATAGGCATAGGCATAGGCATAGGCATAGGCATAGGCATAGGCATAGGCATAGGCATAGGCATAGGCATAGGCATAGGCATAGGCATAGGCATAGGCATAGGCATAGGCATAGGCATAGGCATAGGCATAGGCATAGGCATAGGCATAGGCATAGGCATAGGCATAGGCATAGGCATAGGCATAGGCATAGGCATAGGCATAGGCATAGGCATAGGCATAGGCATAGGCATAGGCATAGGCATAGGCATAGGCATAGGCATAGGCATAGGCATAGGCATAGGCATAGGCATAGGCATAGGCATAGGCATAGGCATAGGCATAGGCATAGGCATAGGCATAGGCATAGGCATAGGCATAGGCATAGGCATAGGCATAGGCATAGGCATAGGCATAGGCATAGGCATAGGCATAGGCATAGGCATAGGCATAGGCATAGGCATAGGCATAGGCATAGGCATAGGCATAGGCATAGGCATAGGCATAGGCATAGGCATAGGCATAGGCATAGGCATAGGCATAGGCATAGGCATAGGCATAGGCATAGGCATAGGCATAGGCATAGGCATAGGCATAGGCATAGGCATAGGCATAGGCATAGGCATAGGCATAGGCATAGGCATAGGCATAGGCATAGGCATAGGCATAGGCATAGGCATAGGCATAGGCATAGGCATAGGCATAGGCATAGGCATAGGCATAGGCATAGGCATAGGCATAGGCATAGGCATAGGCATAGGCATAGGCATAGGCATAGGCATAGGCATAGGCATAGGCATAGGCATAGGCATAGGCATAGGCATAGGCATAGGCATAGGCATAGGCATAGGCATAGGCATAGGCATAGGCATAGGCATAGGCATAGGCATAGGCATAGGCATAGGCATAGGCATAGGCATAGGCATAGGCATAGGCATAGGCATAGGCATAGGCATAGGCATAGGCATAGGCATAGGCATAGGCATAGGCATAGGCATAGGCATAGGCATAGGCATAGGCATAGGCATAGGCATAGGCATAGGCATAGGCATAGGCATAGGCATAGGCATAGGCATAGGCATAGGCATAGGCATAGGCATAGGCATAGGCATAGGCATAGGCATAGGCATAGGCATAGGCATAGGCATAGGCATAGGCATAGGCATAGGCATAGGCATAGGCATAGGCATAGGCATAGGCATAGGCATAGGCATAGGCATAGGCATAGGCATAGGCATAGGCATAGGCATAGGCATAGGCATAGGCATAGGCATAGGCATAGGCATAGGCATAGGCATAGGCATAGGCATAGGCATAGGCATAGGCATAGGCATAGGCATAGGCATAGGCATAGGCATAGGCATAGGCATAGGCATAGGCATAGGCATAGGCATAGGCATAGGCATAGGCATAGGCATAGGCATAGGCATAGGCATAGGCATAGGCATAGGCATAGGCATAGGCATAGGCATAGGCATAGGCATAGGCATAGGCATAGGCATAGGCATAGGCATAGGCATAGGCATAGGCATAGCATAGGCATAGGCATAGGCATAGGCATAGGCATAGGCATAGGCATAGGCATAGGCATAGGCATAGGCATAGGCATAGGCATAGGCATAGGCATAGGCATAGGCATAGGCATAGGCATAGGCATAGGCATAGCATAGGCATAGGCATAGGCATAGGCATAGGCATAGGCATAGGCATAGGCATAGGCATAGGCATAGGCATAGGCATAGGCATAGGCATAGGCATAGGCATAGGCATAGGCATAGGCATAGGCATAGGCATAGGCATAGGCATAGGCATAGGCATAGGCATAGGCATAGGCATAGGCATAGGCATAGGCATAGGCATAGGCATAGGCATAGGCATAGGCATAGGCATAGGCATAGGCATAGGCATAGGCATAGGCATAGGCATAGGCATAGGCATAGGCATAGGCATAGGCATAGGCATAGGCATAGGCATAGGCATAGGCATAGGCATAGGCATAGGCATAGGCATAGGCATAGGCATAGGCATAGGCATAGGCATAGGCATAGGCATAGGCATAGGCATAGGCATAGGCATAGGCATAGGCATAGGCATAGGCATAGGCATAGGCATAGGCATAGGCATAGGCATAGGCATAGGCATAGGCATAGGCATAGGCATAGGCATAGGCATAGGCATAGGCATAGGCATAGCATAGGCATAGGCATAGGCATAGGCATAGGCATAGGCATAGGCATAGGCATAGGCATAGGCATAGGCATAGGCATAGGCATAGGCATAGGCATAGGCATAGGCATAGGCATAGGCATAGGCATAGGCATAGGCATAGGCATAGGCATAGGCATAGGCATAGGCATAGGCATAGGTATAGGTATAGGTATAGGTATAGGTATAGGTATAGGTATAGGTATAGGTATAGGTATAGGTATAGGTATAGGTATAGGTATAGGTATAGGTATAGGTATAGGTATAGGTATAGGTATAGGTATAGGTATAGGTATAGGTATAGTATAGGTATAGGTATAGGTATAGGTATAGGTATAGGTATAGGTATAGGTATAGGTATAGGTATAGGTATAGGTATAGGTATAGGTATAGGTATAGGTATAGGTATAGGTATAGGTATAGGTATAGGTATAGGTATAGGTATAGGTATAGGTATAGGTATAGGTATAGGTATAGGTATAGGTATAGGTATAGGTATAGGTATAGGTATAGGTATAGGTATAGGTATAGGTATAGGTATAGGTATAGGTATAGGTATAGGTATAGGTATAGGTATAGGTATAGGTATAGGTATAGGTATAGGTATAGGTATAGGTATAGGTATAGGTATAGGTATAGGTATAGGTATAGGTATAGGTATAGGTATAGGTATAGGTATAGGTATAGGTATAGGTATAGGTATAGGTATAGGTATAGGTATAGGTATAGGTATAGGTATAGGTATAGGTATAGGTATAGGTATAGGTATAGGTATAGGTATAGGTATAGGTATAGGTATAGGTATAGGTATAGGTATAGGTATAGGTATAGGTATAGGTATAGGTATAGGTATAGGTATAGGTATAGGTATAGGTATAGGTATAGGTATAGGTATAGGTATAGGTATAGGTATAGGTATAGGTATAGGTATAGGTATAGGTATAGGTATAGGTATAGGTATAGGTATAGGTATAGGTATAGGTATAGGTATAGGTATAGGTATAGGTATAGGTATAGGTATAGGTATAGGTATAGGTATAGGTATAGGTATAGGTATAGGTATAGGTATAGGTATAGATATAGGTATAGGTATATACATATACATATACATATACATATACATATACATATACATATACATATACATATACATATACATATACATATACATATACATATACATATACATATACATATACATATACATATACATATACATATACATATACATATGCATATGCATATGCATATGCATATGCATATGCATATGCATATATATATATAGGTATAGGTATAGGTATATGCATATATATATATATATATATATATATATATATATATATATATATATATATATATATATATATATATATATATATATATATATATATATATATATATATATATATATATATATATATATATATATATATATATATATATATATATATATATATATATATATATATATATATATATATATATATATATATATATATATATATATATATATATATATATATATATAT
>JAXIVJ010001554.1:122500-134334 GCA_036785665.1 Chirona hameri
CTGCTGCCGCTCCACACCAGCGGCAGCAGATCTTTAAGTAAATGTATCCAATGCTGGCGTGAACTATCGCCAGCTGATAGTCAGAGGCTGCTGATTGGTCGAATAAAATCACAAGACTCCCGCTTACACACAGTGTAAATACATTGGACAACTTATTTACTTTGTAGGGTTAGGTTTTGTCTACAAGATGGTCTGCGGGGATCAGGGGGTGACAGCCTCCCAGTGCACAGCGAGCAAAGAGTTCTAAACATGGGTCCCTGTGACCGTAATTGCTGTAAAAGTTGGGTCAGGTTTTATTATGGTTTATTATATTATGCTAACAGCACATTTGCGCCACAAATGGGTATCAGATTTGGAATCAGCACATAAAACTAGAAAATGATAAATTATCCATGACACAGGTGTTGGGGTGTTGTACTTCAAGTAAAATTTTACTGGATTAGTTTCAAGACAAGATCAAAGCTGCACTGCCCCCCCCCCCAAAAAAAAAACACACTTTGCATGACGTTCCTACGTCCATGGGTACAGAAGTGACAAGACGTAGCTAGTACGTATACATTTCTTACCAAAAGTATTACATTCACGAAGGGATCTATTTTCAGAAAGAAACTGTTTGCAGTTTTAGATTTACATGTCCAACACACAGTTTTATTATTAGTATTCACACAGTTTTAAATTCACTCTAAATTAGGTATGGCAATGTGTGTTTACCATGAGAGTGCGAACCCTCAGCACGGGCAGCTGGCTGAAAATTTGCGTTCCCCTTCGTCACAAAAGCGCAGTCATGCCTTTAGAGCAGTGCTGCCATATTTCCCTATTACCAAAAAGTTGCGCCATTGCGAGCAATACGCACCGATGAGGTCGTTTCATTTAGGTAATTAGGCGCCAAGAATCGATTGATTGGTGGATTTAATTAACTATCCCGATAGCATGCGGTTGTCACTTGTTGTTGCCTATCGAAGCTCAATATTCGAAGAAAGAAACATAGTACTGTAGTGTCTTGAATGTATTTACAAAGAACGGTACCAGATTACAAGCAAGACAGTCGGTCGGTGCACATGGCACAAAGCCTCGGCTCCACTCGCTCCGCAATTCGCACAGTCTCCCGTGACCCGTACCTCGCCGCCACCCGCACACCCCCACCCTACACTACGGCCAGACGGCACGTCCCGGCCATTTGGTCGTTCCGGTGGTTGGCGAGCGTCGGCCGTCGGCACCCCATGACTCAGTCAGGGTGCCGGCTCAGCTACGCGATACATTCTCCCCCCCCCCCTACAAAAAGTTAAAACGGTTTCACTAGCACTAAGCACTGACCATAACACCTCTAGTCCTCAAACCCGAACCGCACTGGGGCGTGAATCACTCTCCCCCTATGCCGATCTGGTCTCTGAGCCCAGCTGCGCAGGGTGGTCGGCGGCGGCCGTCTCCGCCTCTGCTCCCAGCTGCACCAGCCCGCCTAGCTTCTCCTGCTTTGCAGCTGCTCTGCCTGACAGCCACCAGATGTCTCCGGCTCCGTCTCCGTCTGCACCGGTCGGTTCAGCTGCGTCTGCTCCTGGTCAGCCTCCGTTCCGCTGTCCCCGGTGCTTCTCGTGAGCCGGTCGGCATGGACCCGGGTGCCATCATCCAGGAGATAACTCGCTGGTCCTCGCCGCTCCAGGATCCTCTTCGCTGGGGAGAACCGGGGTCGCCCCTTGCACGCCTGCGGCGTGAGGCGATGACGCACCCAGTCTCCTACCGCGAAGTCAGGCGTCTTCACTCGGTGAGTGTGATCGAAGTACGCCTTCTGGTACGTCTGCCTCTGCCTCACGCGGTGCTGCAGGTCACCAGTCCTCGGGCTCGATGCCATACTTCCGCCGACGTCTGCCGCCGCGCTGTATTTTCCCCCTCATTGGGCGGCCGTGCAGCAGCTCAGCCGGACTCCTAGCGGTCGCCTGCACTGTGCTTCGGTACGAGAACAGGGACATCTGGCCTCTGAGCTGGCCGTCGGTAGGTCCACTGCGCACGGCCCAACCGTGCTTGACAGAGACGCGCAGACTCTTCTGGAGGTCTCTCCCCAGCAGCGGTGTAGCGCTGTCCACTGTCCTGGCAGCTTCGTCCGTCTTCGGTCTCCACCGTCGCTGTGATGGCATCAGTCACTGCCAGCTGACATCCTCCGTAAGCCTGCAGCTTAACTGTCGTGGGATGCAGAGGAACATGGCTCAACTCCTTCACATAGAGGTGTCGTGGGATGATAGACACTGCTGCACCCGTGTCCACCAGCATATCGACCAATAACTTGCTATTCTGATCTTAGTTCGCACGGCAGTCATTGTCATTCACAGCCAGAATATCTACAGAGTCCGCTTCAATTGCTCTCACCGTGTTTGGCCGACATATCACTGCAAAATGTCCGACCTCGCCACATTTCCGGCACTTCTGCCCCTTGGCAGGGCTGACACGTCATCGGTGGACAGGTCCAACCTTTACGTGCGCATGCGTAACAGGACTTGTCTTGTTTTTGTCGCCTACCGGCATCTGAGCTGACGTCCATGTCCGTGCCGTGAAGGTCACTCGAGCGGCTCCGCTGCTACAGCTGGTTGGCTGTGACGACCGCCGCCCTCTCCTCCCAGCAGGCGCTGACGCTCCATCGCTCGGTCCTCAGCCAACGCTATCGACTCAACACGTTGCAGGGTCAGTTTATCCTGTGTACAGAGACGATCGCGCAGACGATCTGAGGCGCATTCCTCCACGATCTGGTCACGGATCATTTCATCTTCCAACAGCCCAAAAGCACAATACTTACTCTGTTCCCTCAGGTTAGTAATGAATGTTGCTACCGATTCACTTACCGTCTGACTTAGCTTACGGAATTGTACTCTATCTGGCATCTCTGGGCTTAACAAACAAGTGCTTAAGCAGCGCCAAACATTTCGCCATCATGCCATCATCAGGCTTCACCTGTATTGGTGGCTCCTCTCCGGTGACTGTTCCAGGCTCGGTTTCACCTGTTGGTGGCTCCTCTCCGGTGAATTTTCCAGGCTCGTTTTCACCTGTTGGTGGCTCCTCTCCGGTGAATTTTCCAGGCTCGGTTTCACCTGCTGGTGGCTCCTCTCCGGTGACTGTTACAGGCTCGGTTTCACCTGCTGGTGGCTCCTCTCCGGTGACTGTCCCAGGCTCGGTTTCACCTGCTGGTGGCTCCTCTCCGGTGACTGTTCCAGGCTCGGTTTCACCTGCTGGTGGCTCCTCTCCGGTTGACTGTTCCAGGCTCGGTTTCACCTGCTGGTGGCTCCTCTCCGGTGACTGTTCCAGGCTCGGTTTCACCTGCTGGTGGCTCCTCTCCGGTGACTGTTCCAGACTCGGTTTCACCTGCTGGTGGCTCCTCTCCGGTGACTGTTATCAGACCCGGTTTCACCTGCTGGTGGCTCCTCTCCGGTGACTGTTTACAGACCCGGTTTCACCTGCTGGTGGCTCCTCTCCGGTGACTGTTACAGCCCGGTTTCACCTGCTGGTGGCTCCTCTCCGGTGACTGTTCCAGGCTCGGTTTCACCTGCTGGTGGCTCCTCTCCGGTGACTGTTCCAGGCTCGGTTTCACCTGCTGGTGGCTCCTCTCCGGTGACTGTTATAGACCCGGTTTCACCTGCTGGTTGGCTCCTCTCCGGTGACTGTTACAGACCCGGTTTCACCTGCTGGTGGCTCCTCTCCGGTGACTGTTACAGGCCCGGTTTCACCTGCTGGTGGCTCCTCTCCGGTGACTGTTCCAGGCTCGGTTTCACCTGCTGGTGGCTCCTCTCCGGTGACTGTTCCAGGCTCGGTTTCACCTGCTGGTGGCTCCTCTCCGGTGACTGTTACAGACCCGGTTTCATCTGCTGGTGGCTCCTCTCCGGTGACTGTTACAGGCTCGGTTTCACCTGCTGGTGGCTCCTCTCCGGTGACTGTTCCAGGTTCGGTTTCACCTGCTGGTGGCTCCTCTCCGGTGACTGTTACAGACCCGGTTTCACCTGCTGGTGGCTCCTCTCCGGTGACTGTTACAGGCCCGGTTTCAACCTGCTGGTGGCTCCTCTCCGGTGACTGTTCCAGGCTCGGTTTCACCTGCTGGTGGCTCCTCTCCGGTGACTGTTCCAGGCTCGGTTTCACCTGCTGGTGGCTCTCCTCTCCGGTTGACTGTTACAGACCCGGTTTCATCTGCTGCTGGCTCCTCTCCGGTGACTGTTACAGCTCGGTTTCACCTGCTGGTGGCTCCTCTCCGGTGACTGTTCCAGGCTCGGTTTCACCTGCTGGTGGCTCCTCTCCGGTGACTGTTCCAGGCTCGGTTTCACCTGCTGGTGGGCTCCTCTCCGGTGACTGTTCCAGGCTCGGTTTCACCTGCTGGTGGCTCCTCTCCGGTGACTGTTCCAGCTCGGTTTCATCTGCTGGTGGCTCCTCTCCGGTGACTGTTCCAGGCTCGGTTTCACCTGCTGGTGGCTCCTCTCCGGTGACTGTTCCAGACCCGGTTTCACCTGCTGGTGGCTCCTCTCCGGTGACTGTTCCAGGCTCGTTTTCACCTGTTGGTGGCTCCTCTCCGGTGACTGTTCCAGGCTCGGTTTCACCTGCTGGTGGCTCCTCTCTCGGTGACTGTTACAGACCTCGGTTTCACCTGCTGGTGGCTCCTCTCCGGTGACTGTTCCAGGCTCGGTTTCACCTGCTGGTGGCTCCTCTCCGGTGACTGTTCCAGGCTCGGTTTCACCTGCTGGTGGCTCCTCTCCGGTGACTGTTCCAGGCTCGGTTTCATCTGCTGGTGGCTCCTCTCCGGTGACTGTTCCAGACTCGGTTTCACCTGCTGGTGGCTCCTCTCCGGTGACTGTTCCAGACCCGGTTTCACCTGCTGGTGGCTCCTCTCCGGTGACTGTTCCAGGCTCGTTTTCACCTGTTGGTGGCTCCTCTCCGGTGACTGTTCCAGGCTCGGTTTCACCTGCTGGTGGCTCCTCTCCGGTGACTGTTACAGGACCCGGTTTCACCTGCTGGTGGCTCCTCTCCGGTGACTGTTACAGGCTCGGTTTCACCTGCTGGTGGCTCCTCTCCGGTGACTGTTCCAGGCTCGGTTTCACCTGCTGGTGGCTCCTCTCCGGTGACTGTTACAGACCCGGTTTCACCTGCTGGTGGCTCCTCTCCGGTGACTGTTACAGACCCGGTTTCACCTGCTGGTGGCTCCTCTCCGGTGACTGTTACAGTCTCGGTTTCACCTGTTGGTGGCTCCTCTCTCGGTGACTGTTCCAGTCTCGGTTTCACCTGCTGGTGGCTCCTCTCCGGTGACTGTTACAGTCTCGGTTTCACCTGCTGGTGGCTCCTCTCCGGTGACTGTTCCAGGCTCGGTTTCACTTCCAGGCTCGGTTTCACCTGCTGGTGGCTCCTCTCCGGTGACTGTTCCAGGCTCGGTTTCACCTGTTGGTGGCTCCTCTCCGGTGACTGTTACAGACCCGGTTTCACCTGCTGGTGGCTCCTCTCCGGTGACTGTTCCAGGCCCGGTTTCACCTGCTGGTGGCTCCTCTCCGGTGACTGTTCCAGGCTCGGTTTCACCTGCTGGTGGCTCCTCTCCGGTGACTGTTACAGCCCGGTTTCACCTGCTGGTGGCTCCTCTCCGGTGACTGTTACAGACTCGGTTTCACCTGCTGGTGGCTCCTCTCCGGTGACTGTTCCAGGCTCGGTTTCATCTGCTGGTGGCTCCTCTCCGGTGACTGTTCCAGTCTCGGTTTCACCTGCTGGTGGCTCCTCTCCGGTGACTGTTACAGACCCGGTTTCACCTGCTCGTGGCGCGTCTCGGTGACTGTTACAGTCTCGGTTTCACCTGCTGGTGGCTCCTCTCCGGTGACTGTTACAGGATCGGTTTCACCTGCTGGTGGCTCCTCTCCGGTGACTGTTACAGACCCGGTTTCACCTGTTGGTGGCTCCTCTCCGGTGACTGTTACAGACCCGGTTTCACCTGTTGGTGGCTCCTCTCCGGTGACTGTTACAGACCCGGTTTCACCTGCTGGTGGCTCCTCTCCGGTGACTGTTCCAGGCTCGGTTTCACCTGCTGGTGGCTCCTCTCCGGTGACTGTTACAGACCCGGTTTCACCTGCTGGTGACTCCTCTCCGGTGACTGTTCCAGGCCCGGTTTCACCTGCTGGTGGCGCGTCTCCGGTGACTGTTACAGACCCGGTTTCACCTGCTGGTGGCGCGTCTCGGTGACTGTTCCAGACCCGGTTTCACCTGCTGGTGGCTCCTCTCCGGTGACTGTTATAGACCCGGTTTCACCTGCTGGTGGCTCCTCTCCGGTGACTGTTACAGGCTCGTTTCACCTGCTGGTGGCTCCTCTCCGGTGACTGTTCCAGGCTCGGTTTCACCTGCTGGTGGCTCCTCTCCGGTGACTGTTCCAGACCTGGTTTCACCTGCTGGTGGCGCGTCTCCGGTGACTGTTACAGACCCGGGTTTCACCTGCTGGTGGCTCCTCTCCGGTGACTGTCCAGTCTCGGCTTCACCTGCTGGTGGCGCGTCTCGGTGCTCCGCCGCAGTGACCGCCGCCGTCTCCGCCACGCGGTAGCGCCGCCGACCCTCATGTCCCAGGCAGTGCAGCAGCAGCGCCTGCTGTCTGGCCTCGTCCCACTGAGACCAGCCGATCGCCGTGGCGTACATCTCGACGTCTGCATACCAGGCCGACCAGGGGATACATGCAGTCGCTGCCGTGACAAAAAATGGCCCTAGCGGACGAATCCCCTCCATGACCGCTTGAAACCAAATTCAAAGCAAGACAGTCGGTCGGTCACTGGCACAAAGTCACTGACACAAAGCCTCGGCGGCAGCACACGGCAGCGCCGTCCACTTGTCCGCGATGCACACAGACTTCCGTCCCTCGCCGCCACTACGGCCAGACGGCACGTCCCGGCCATTTGGTCGTTCCGGTGGTTGGCGAGGGTCGGCCGTCGGTACCGTGACCCACTCAGGGTGCCGGCTCAGCTACGCGATACTACAAGTACCAAAGTATAATCGGTGGTGGTGGTGGTGGTGGTGGTGGTGGTGGTGGTGGTGGTGGTGGTGGTGGTGGTGGTGGTGGTGGTGGTGGTGGTGGTGGTGGTGGCGGCGGCGGCGGCGGCGGCGGCGGCGGCGGCGGCGGCGGCGGCGGCGGCGGCGGCGGCGGCGGTGGTGGTGGTGGTCGTGGTGGGGCGTGGTGGCGGCGGCGGCGGCGGCGGCGGCGGCGGCGGCGGCGGCGGCGGCGGCGGCGGCGGCGGCGGCGGCGGTGGTGGTGGTGGTCGTGGTGGCGGCGGTGGCGGTGGTGGTGGTGGTCGTGGTGGTGACGGTGGCGGCGGCGGCGGCGGCGGCGGCGGCGGTGGTGGTGGTGGTCGTGGTGGCGGCGGTGGCGGTGGTGGTGGTGGTCGTGGCGGCGGCGGCGGCGGCGGCGGCGGCGGGCGGCGGCGGCGGCGGCGGCGGCGGCGGCGGCGGTGGTGGTGGTGGTGGTGGTGGTGGTGGTGGTGGTGGTCGTGGTGGTGACGGTGGCGGAAATCGGGCTTTCCGACGATGCGGCTGCCGTCATTCCTCATTAATCGTCACTCGTCAGTCTCTCCCGCCGACCCCAGCGGGGGAACCGAATGACCTCGCCAACAGCCAGACTCGAACCCGGAACCTATGGATTCCGAGCCCACCGCTCTACCGACTGACCCACCCGGACCTCCAAAGTAAAACCGGGAAGTTTTTTCTTCTTCTAAAATCACTCGGTAAAATCTCTGAACATCACATTCAGCTAAGTCCGAGCATCACCAATGAGCAGTTTCATCGCATTGAATACTATATTAGCAAATGCAAACACAAAAATAGGCATAACATGTTATAGGTTGCCATCCGTCAATCCGCACCAGAACAATACACAACGTAACACGTTCCGATCACAGTGCCAGCGGTGATGACTCGGTCGGACCACCCACCCGAGCGTCTTCGCAGCGCGGAGGCCAGTACATCATTTACCGTCAAACGTCAGCTTTATCCATACAAACCCACACACCATCTTGCATAAATACCAGTAACATATCCACATTGCGACTGTACACCTCCGAACAGTCACACTTCCGTCTCGTGTCGCAGAACCGTGCCATGCGAGCAATACGCACCGTCTCGTGTCGCAGAACCGTGTCATGCGAGCAATACGCACCGTCTCGTGTCGCAGAACCGTGTCATGCGAGCAATACGCACCGTCTCGTGTCGCAGAACCGTGTCATGCGAGCAATACGCACCGTCTCGTGTCGCAGAACCGTGCCATGCGAGCAATACGCACCGTCTCGTGTCGCAGAACCGTGTCATGCGAGCAATACGCACCGTCTCGTGTCGCAGAACCGTGCCATGCGAGCAATACGCACCGTCTCGTGTCGCAGAACCGTGCCATGCGAGCAATACGCACCGTCTCGTGTCGCAGAACCGTGCCATGCGAGCAATACGCACCGTCTCGTGTCGCAGAACCGTGTCATGCGAGCAATCGCACCGTCTCGTGTCGCAGAACCGTGTCATGCGAGCAATACGCACCGTCTCGTGTCGCAGAACCGTGTCATGCGAGCAATCGCACCGTCTCGTGTCGCAGAACCGTGTCATGCGAGCAATACGCACCGTCTCGTGTCGCAGAACCGTGTCATGCGAGCAATACGCACCGTCTCGTGTCGCAGAACACAAACAACGCCTTCCTCTTCGCATGCAGCGGCCAGGAGTAAACTTTGCGCACAACCGCTATCGATCCTTTGATTTTGAGAGGATTCCCCCTTATCTAGTGAAATGGGACTGATAATTACCAAAACTGCAGGCGCAAAACCATGACAATGTTACCCTGACTGAAATTATTCCATCAACATTTGATTTCATGCTAAAAACAACAATGCTGTCTCTGCAAATACATTCACCGGAAGTCGTTTTGCTGAATAAAGAAGAAATGCCTGCTACAGTATTCACGAAAGTTGAACGGCCAAATTCATAGACCGTTTTCAATAATTGCAACATTCTGAATGGTATTTTAAAATAAAGTCAATAAATCCAACACTTTGGTACCTAATATGTGTTCACGTCTGAAACCAGTCCCCCCCCCTCCCCCCCCGTTCGCATTATGTCTCGGAGCCAGCATCTGCTGTAGCCGATGTGCAGAGCAGCGGAGACTTTATTTGATGCTGGCCAGGGTGGCGGCGCGGCGCTCGTTGTTTTGGAACAGCGCCCTCACCAGATGGCGCGCCTCCTCGGCCGTGAAGTGTTGCGCCAGCGGTCCCTTGCCGTCCGACCAGCGGTCCAGGATTCCTGTCGGTCATATCATGATGATTTGGGCTTTATTGCTCCTCAGCAACTCAGGCTATGTCGCATCTACCGGTCAGGTGTCGACGTTAGTGGCGAGACGGGACAGACGCCCTCTCTGGTGCCTCACATGGCGCACAGCCCGGTACCAAGTACCAACACACGGCGGACATCGTCACCGACGGTCCGTGACGTCACCCAGCACAGCCCGGTACCAACACACGGCGAACATCGTCACCGACGGTCCGTGACGTCACCCAACACAGCCCGGTACCAACACACGGCGAACATCGTCACCGACGGTCCGTGACGTCACCCAGCACAGCCCGGTACCAACACACGGCGAACATCGTCACCGACGGTCCGTGACGTCACCCAGCACAGCCCGGTACCAACACACGGCGGACATCGTCACCGACGGTCATCACCCAGCACAGCCCGGTACCAACACACGGCGGACATCGTCACCCCGTGACATCACCCAGCACAGTCCGGTACCAACACACGGCGAACATCGTCACCGACGGTCCGTGACGTCACCCAACACACGGCGAACATCGTCACCGACGGTCCGTGACGTCACCCAACACACGGCGAACATCGTCACCGACGGTCCGTGACGTCACCCAGCACAGCCCGGTACCAACACACGGCGGACATCGTCACCGACGGTCATCACCCAGCACAGCCCGGTACCAACACACGGCGGACATCGTCACCGACGGTCCGTGACGTCACCCAGCACAGCCCGGTACCAACACACGGCGGACATCGTCACCGACGGTCCGTGACGTCACCCAACACAGCCTGGTACCAACACACGGCGAACATCGTCACCGACGGTCCGTGACGTCACCCAGCACAGCCTGGTACCAACACACGGCGGACATCGTCACCGACGGTCCGTGACGTCACCCAACACAGCCTGGTACCAACACACGGCGAACATCGTCACCGACGGTCCGTGACGTCACCCAGCACAGCCCGGTACCAACACTCGGCGGACATCGTCACCGACGGTCATCACCCAGCACAGCCCGGTACCAACACACGGCGAACATCGTCACCGACGGTCATCACCTAGCACAGCCCGGTACCAACACACGGCGGACATCGTCACCGACGGTCCGTGACGTCACCCAGCACAGCCCGGTACCAACACACGGCGGACATCGTCACCGACGGTCATCACCCAGCACAGCCCGGTACCAACACACGGCGGACATCGTCACCGACGGTCCGTGACATCACCCAACACACGGCGAACATCGTCACCGACGCTCCGTGACGTCACCCAGAACAGCCCGGGACCAACACACGGCGGACATCGTCACCGACGGCCGTGACGTCACCCAGCAGTGCAGCTCAGCCATCCACACCAGAGGTCTGTTCATGCACCTGTTAGCATGAAACCTAACAGCCATCCACACCAGAGGCCTGTTCATGCTCCTGTTAGCATGAAACCTAACAGCCATCCACACCAGAGGCCTGTTCATGCTCCCTGCGGTTCGGCGGACAACCGCAGGCTCTAAGCCCCGTCCCTTTGATCATGCGTCATCATAGGCAGGCGTCTTATGAACACTGAATGCCGCGATGCGCCACTTAACATGACATTTCATCCTGCGGTCGCTTCGTGCCGACCGCCGGAACCGCAGCTGACCGCAGCCGTGTGACGTCATACCTTTCGCCCCTCCCCACTTTCCGTTATCCCCCCTGCTGCCGAGACCGCCGAACCGCAGCCAACCGCAGGGTCGTGAACAGCACCCAGATGTCAGTAGCAGCCATGGAAAAACCCAGGGTTCATATAGGGTCTGTTCCCGTGGCGCCTCCCGGGAGGAGTTTAGAGCAACTTGGAGCAGCCCAGAGCAGCCGTGTGGGAGCCGCCACGGGAACGATCGGAGGAGTTTAGAGGAAGTATCAGCTGTTTGCGTCCAAGGTTGGGTATCTGTTGACATTAACAAATGTGTCAGCCGCGCCATAAACGTACTCCTCGAATCTCCTCCGGTTGTCCCCATCTCGATTTCGGGAGCAAGTTGGAGGAGTTAAGAGGAGGTTTCGGGCGAACTTGGATGAGCTTAAAGGGAATAGTTCACCTTTAACATGGGGTTTTGGACTGAGATAGCAGATTTGTAAGGCAGATCTAAAAATGGTTTGTGGTGAAAGAATTACCTCTCTACGTTAAGTAATTTCGACACAGGCCTAGTGGGCCCGATTTCATTCCCGCTGTTCCGGGCCACGATCGGAGAATGAACGCTCGCCGCCGCGCCGCCGGAGGCAGGTACACTCTCTGGCACGTAGTCTCTGGTCACGACGCCTCGTTAATATCCGCTCAGCCGCCCGGGCGGCGCGGCGACCCCTTGTCAGAGACTGTATACTTGGCGTCAGGCGGAGCGGGGCGGAGCCAGAACGCCAGCTGCTATCGTACGATTTCTCGTGAAATAGAAAGAGAAACTTACTTCTTTCTCCACATATATCCATCAGTTGTCCAAACCAAAGTCATATTCATAGTTGTGAGCTCAAGATGCACCTAATGGTTGAACTTCAGGACAACTTTCAAGGTGACCTATTCCCTTTAAAGCAGATCG
>JAXIVJ010001555.1:0-134290 GCA_036785665.1 Chirona hameri
GAATTTGTTGCCATCTACATGTCATCTACAGGTGTGACAGATTCGGGGGTGGGAGCGCAGTTCACCCCTGGCAAAAAGAAGAGGGTAAAACCATCGTTTTGCCCCATGATCTGGTGGGCATTAGAATGGTTAAAGTAATGGCCGAATTTGTCGATGTAAAATGAAGTATTCCGCCAGCTCTGGGTAGTAGGTATCCTTAAAATCACAGCGCAAAAAAAAAAATAACGCCTGCGGTGCAAAATAAATAAGTGGGCACAATACTGAACACCAATATTGTAATATATGTATAGCAAATAGAACAATTTGCACATCTTCCTTATCTTTCATCACGAACTTGTATGTCGGCACACTTCTCTGCTCTACAGCAATTTTTTTTAAAGAATGAATTCTGTAAATTGCCCCACAGCCCCTGCCTTTCCACCCTAATCCCGCGGACCGCCGCAAGAGGGGCAGGGAGGGCAGCTGACCCCCAATCTAGAGTTTTTGATAAATGTAATCCGAATGTTCTAATGGGATGAATTTCCGAGATCAGGACCCACGCTAAGCTAAGATTGTTGCGCGGGCCTTGGCCCCACCATCCGATCGCGCAATTCCAATCATTGACAGAATTTAGTGGCGCAGTTTATCGTCACAAAGACTGAGGACGGTCCCCCGGCTCGCTGGCTCATGGGCAAACATCTAATTTTGGTCTTCTATGAAATCATAAGAGGGAGCCCTTTCGAAAGAAAAAAAACAACGAGACAATAGGTAAGGGCCCTATCAGAGATGGCAAGGGCCCCCCAAAACCGACATATGCCATTAAGGCATAGAAAGGGCCTGCAAGAACACCAGCCACTTTCATAATGTGATTTTTGACTGAGATAGCAGTTTGGAAGGAAATGTCCAGAAATCACTTACAGCATACCATAGGCGTAGGAAAGGGGAAGGGGGGCGGAACTCATTTTCCCCCTCATTTTTTCCCCATTTCTTCTTCTAAAATATTGTATTTTGCTTGCTGAGAAAAATAGATACAAAAGAGCCCCGACGAGAAGAGCCCAAATCTACAAAGAAATGTTCCATAAAGGGTTGGGTTTCTCTCAACGAGATCAAAGTTTCACTGCCCCCTCCCCCCCCCCACACACACTTTTCGTAACGTTCCTACATCCCTGCAGCATACTCTGTTTGGTTGTAAAGTTTCTCCTGCCGAATATAATTGACGTTTTGTCCTGCCATTCACCGCTGTGTCGAAAAAGCATCATAAGGAAGCATGTGTTAAAAGCAGCGTTACTGGAGCAGCGAACGAACACTTCCCCACGGACAATATTATGCTAGTTGTGTAAGTAACGATGAGAAAATCATTGCATTTGTACTTCTTAACTTAATGAATAATTATTTTTTCATAAGTTCGAAATTTTGCAGTTCAATTATTTTCTTCTTTCGAAGCACACAATGTCATAACAATATGCGCCATTTTCGAAAGTTGCTCCACTTCTCGCAATCTATACTAAATGTGCGAGTCTGTGTTTATGAAATGTAATTATGTAATTGTAAATATTATGTGTAATTGATGCCCAAACAGCTGTGCCAAATTTGGCGGCGGTTTTTCCGCTATTTTCGAAACACCTCAGGAGAGGAGGGGAGGGGAGGGGAGGGGAGGGGAGGGGAGGGGAGGGGAGGGGAGGGGAGGGGAGGGGAGGGGAGGGGAGGGGAGGGGAGGGGAGGGGAGGGGAGGGGGGGGGGGGGGGGGTGGAATGACCCCCCTCTACGCCAGACTGGTTATTGATTCACCTTTTTTTGGAAGGATTCAATCACGATTCATTTTGGAATATGAATGATTCAGTCACCGTTTGATTCATGTATAACCATTTTGAGAAATGATTCTTTCCGTTTCAAAGAATCAAAAATTTGTTTATCAAATCACGTTAGACTCACCATTGAAATATCATTACACAGTCTTTTGTATTCGATCAGCCTTGTTTCTATGCGGGTTTTGATTCAATCATCATTCATGAATAGAACAACCCGGTGGTGAATCGATTCTTCTTTGATTCAAGGGATTTTGATTGAACGATTCCAATCGATTCAATCAGAGTCGAATCAATAACCAGTCTGCGTCCACACCAGGGTGAGGTAACCCGCGCTTGACCGGGGGGGGGGGGGGGGGGGGGGCAAATATTGCCCCCGTCCCCCTGTCGTATATTCGCCATAACTTAAAACATCGTTCAAGGTGTCAACCTAAGACTATCAGTACCTTCTTCTACATCAATAATACGTCGGCTCAGAAACATTCAAGCTATTTCGTCGATTTGTTTAAAAGATATACACCATTTTGTGACGTCGCTTTACGCGAAATTAACGATAAAATCACCCAAACGTTAAGCAGCTGTAAAATGGTGACATTTAAGATAAACTAAAACCAAAAAACTAAAAGATAGGAAATTGAACGTTCTATCAAACTGCGATCTCGTAATTTTGAAATCTTTGGTATTTGGCGCAATTTGTTTTCTTCAATTGTATTTGTTTGGGGGAAACAACCTTTTCCTGTTTTTTTTTTTAACAAATATAAACCAGTAAGGCGCCGTAGTTGGCGATGAACGAGCGAGCGCGAAGGAAATGTATGGTGAATGTCAACTCCATCGGGCAAGTAGTTTCTGAGATACAAAAAGGGTGCGCACGTGCGCACGTGCAGAAGCACTCCACCCCTGACTTATGGGAAAGTCGCGGCTGAGAGGTCCCTAACCACGCACAAAATTTGAACACAATCGGCTCAGGCGTTCCTGATATATATAATAGGGGTGTGCACGCGCGCACGCGCAGAGGCACCCCATCCCTGACTTGTGGGAAAGCGGCGGCTGAGGGGTCCCTAACCACACACCAAATTTGTACACAATCGATTCAGCCGTTCCTGAGATATAAAATAGGGGTGTGCACGTGCGCACGTGCAGAGGCACCCCGCCAATAACTTGTGGAAAAGTGGCGGCTGAGTGGTCCCTAACCACACACCAAATTTGAACACAATCGGCTGAGCCGTTGCGGAGTTATTACGAGGAAACACCTTCCAACACCCTTACTATTACTATTACTATTATCTGCGAAACAGAAGTCCTGTTTTTGTCTGCTTCTTGGATGCTCGGAAGGCATTCGATAGGGTAAATCACTGGACATTGTTTAACAAGCTTTTACGTAGAGGTATGAATATTGACATTGTACGGCTGCTTGCAACATGGTACGAATCGCAGAAATTTCATGTGCTGTGGGGTGACCATCTCACGGGAGGATTTTCTGTGAAGAATGGAGTCAGACAGGGGGGAATATTATCCCCCTATTTGTTCAACGTTTACACTGATGGTCTCTCAGAACAATTAGATATGAGTGGGGTAGGATGCCGATATTTAGGTAGTGTTAACCATCTTTGTTATGCAGACGATATGATGTTACTTTCACCGACGCCACAAGGCTTGCAAAAAATGATTGATATATGTGCAGAGTATGCAGAAAATCATGATATATTATTTAATACGAAGAAAACCGTTTGCATGGCATTACTTCCGAACCTGTTTAAGAATATGGTCCTACCTGATATTATGTTATGCGGTAGTGTACTGTTGTATGTTGCGAGTTATAAATACCTTGGTTTTAATATTTCGAACACTCCTTCAAAAGCTGATGATCTGGAGTTGCGCCACCAGTATCGCCTCTTATGTTGTCGGGCCAACTCCCTGATTAGAAAGTTTGCCATGTGTTCAGTTTCTGTTAAAAAATATTTGTATAGTGCGTATTGTTCTAATATTTGTAATGTACATCTGTGGCACTCTTATCATGCAACTGTGTTAAGAAAATTTATTGTTTGCTTCAACAATGCTGCCAGAATGTTTTTTGGGTATGACCGTTTTTGTAGTGCCTCCAACATGTTTGTAAATGAGCGAATTTATAATTTCAGTGCTTTGTATCGCAAAGCTGTCTTCGGTTTCACGACTCGCCTTGGGCAGACTGACAATCATATTGTATCAATGTTGTTTCACAGCGATCTGGCCGTCCGTTCCTCTGTGAGGAAAGTATGGACGGATGCGCTGTATGTGTGATTTTGCCAAACCTATGTCTTCATGGACCTCGAGTCTGCAAATAAAGAAATCTCTCTCTCTCTCTCTCTCTCTCTCTCTCTCTCTCTCTCTCTTACGCGGTACAAGCCACGCGCAGTGGTAGCCACCCACATGAGTCAGCACCGTTCTCAAACAGGGCACATTGGATGGGGAAGCTCAGCAAAGAAATCCGCTTGTCAATCGGACGTGTGGTTGCAGAGGTATTAGCTTGTCAAAAGCGTCGCCACGGCCCGGGTCGGGTCGGGTCGGGTCGGGCCGCTCATATTCAGATTTTTCCTATATACCACGGAGAGACGAGCGAGCGCTTCGCGCTCGCTCGTAAAAACGAAATATATGTGGTAGAATGGTGTTCCAGCAATATACAAAACAAATTTCAAATGAATCTCACCTTTTTTGACTGACTTATGGCTCCCCAAGAGTAACTCGTGACGTCATATTGTGAAATTGCCTTTGTTTTGCTTAATTGACCAAACAAAGACAAATAAATGCCAGCACTGTGCGTCTGAGACAAAACTGGTCTAGAAACATGCCTTTTGTATTTATATTAATCAATTTCAAATTTTGACCCTATGTGATCTGAACCTGACCTAAGCTTGACTCTAACTTTACTTAAATGAGGGCAGATGGTAAAATGACCATCACTATCGAATGCAACGTGTAAAATAGCCCATAAAACATGTATTGCATGGCTTTCGAAAATTGTCTGCGTATAGTGACCTTTTGTGACCTGACTTTGACTTTGACCTTTGCCAACAATCTCATTTTAGGTCATGCGGGAATCGGGATGTGTATTATACCTTTGGGAGGACTTTGGGTGATCATGGTCGCAATCAAAGGCTTTGGATGGAAAGTATGGTCCATAAACTCAAATGCCTCCATTTTGACCTGTGACCCGACTTTGACCTAATGTGACCTCAATTCGAAAATTTCGAGTATGTTTTATATGCGTCTCATTGAGAGATTTCGCGTGCCGCGTAGGGCGTCTCGCTGCGATTATTGGTTCCGGAGATAACGAGGGGGAAATATTCCCCCCCCCCCCCCGGTCAATGGTGTTCTGCTGAGACCCCGATCAAGCAAGCACGGGATCAAGCACCTATACCGAACCAACATCATCGATCGAAGAGGGAGCAATCGCTCAAAAGTGAGGGTGTAGTTAACATTGTTGGCTCCCTCGACCTACAATGTGGGGACCTGGCCTCCCCCTCCCCCGGTTCTTAGGTATGCTTATGGTCTATGGCATTGCGGGGTTATGAATTCATCGTTATTCCCCCAGCTTTAAGGCATGTATCTCCACTGGCGGATTTACTTAAATGAGGGCAGATGGTAAAATATATCACTATCGAATGCAACGTGTAAATCTCTCACCTCTCTCCGTGTGGGGCATCTTTTGTGGCAAAAGGGTACCCTAATTTGTTTTCCTCCGCGGATTTTGGCCGGTCACCTTATTTTGGTATTCGAGCTTAAAAAATGCACTTTTCAAATTCACAAAAAATTGCTTTTGTGGATTTTTTTCCCGATTTTTTTTTAGGGGGGGGGGGGGGGGGGTCACAAACACAACATTTCGCAAATCCGAGATTACCATTTTGAAGAAAAGGTAATTTTCTTTCTTTTGACGTTTTGTATTTGCAATTTGCTTCAAAACTATATTTTCTACGATTGTTTAAACATCTCTCGTTTTTCCACGAAAATGGCATGACATGGCGTCATTCAAACTTCATTATTTTCCTAAATACTTCATTAATTTCATTGCAATTTGGTTTAGAAGACGTAGAATTGATGCAGCATAAGGCACTGAAAGTTTGACGTTGATATCTGTCATAGTTTTCAAGTTACTAAGCAAATCCGGGAGGGGGCAGATTCTGCCCCCCCCCCCCCAGCGGGGCGCGGGTTAAGTGTCACCGGGGCTGCTTGAATTGCATCAGGTGCGCTGTTTTGTCTATCATTGAAAGAAAGGGATACATACAAACTTCAAATTCAATCACTCGAGAGAAGAAAACTTCCGTGTTCATGAAGTTTTCTCATAAAATCATTGTTTTTCATGTTCAGTGCAGGGAACGCGCGGGGAGGGGGCTTACTTGTATTGAATGCCCCTCCCAGATGTATGTAGGGGGAGGACATTTTCTCCTGATGCCCCCCCCCCTGGATCCGCCAGTGCCAGAAATTACCGCCAAGAAAAGCCTCTGCCAGACACTTATAATTCATTTTCCCACTTTCCAAACTTGTATAAGCAATTGCGAAAGTTGTGTTATGCTGCCGCGAAGCGGCGCTAAATTTTCCGGCTTTTGGCTGTGGATAGCTGGATTTTGACTTCTGCAAAGACAATTTTTACAATTTGATAAATTGGGAACGCGCGGGGGTATACTTGTATTGATTGCCCCCCAGATTACTACGGGGGGGGGGGGGCTTTTGCCCCTGATGCCCCCTGGATCCGCCAGTGTTCATCTCGAACCAACATCAGCGATCGAAGGGGGTGAAATCGCTGAAATGTAAGGGGCCAGTCATCATTGTTGCCCCCCCTCAGGCTAAAAAGTGGGGCATGTGGCCACCGCCACTTCCGTACGCGAGGTCGTGAAATAGTTATTGTCCCAACTTCAAGGCTCATCACATCATATTGATCTCGCATCAATATCAGTGATCGATGAAGGATACATCGCTCAAAAGTGTGTGTGTGTGTGTGTGTGTGGGGGGGACAGTTATCATTATTGCCCCCCCCCCCTCCCCCAGCCTCAAAGTGGAAGCCCATGTGTCCCCCAGCCCATGTTCCTACGCCTATGATTGTGAAGTTGTGAATTAATAATTATTCTGCCAACTTTATGACATTCATATCGAACCAATATCAGTAATTGGAGAATTAGAAATCGCTCAAAAGTAGGGAGCAGTTAATATTGTTGGATCCCAGCCTAAAAAGAGGGGCCTTGGCCTTCCCGACCCCCTGGTCCTTACGCTTATGGGTTATGACTTATTGGTATTGCGGGGTTGTGAAATCATCATTATTTTCGCAACTTTAAAGGATTCATATCGAACCCCAATATCAGTGATTGCAGGAGGAGAAATATCCAAAAGTGTGAGGGGGGGGGGCAATTAACATTGCTGCCCCCCCCCAGCCTGAAAAGTGGGGGGCCATGGCCCCTATGGACCCCCCCCCTCACCCGTTCCTACGCCTATGGTGCCTTTTTATCATACGACCCTGGAGCCTCAGTCCCCGACTGACGCCAAGACCCTAACTGTACAGGAAATACGACTGACGATTCATCAACTTTCCACATCATAATGTATGCACATATTGGCATATATCAAAATAGGTTGTGTAGAAACGCGTATCAAAAATTACGCACAAATTACTGGTATACGCATTACGAAATTTGTTCCGCCGCTGGCGAACAATTTGTTCCATGAACTTAGATCGTGGAACCACTTTTCTGACACTGGCCGGCGGCCAGAATCAGGTTAGTGCAGAAGTCAGCACCTGCCCACAGAATCTTCCGGGTGCCAGGCGGTAGCCATCACACACCACCTGCCGGCGGCCAGAATCAGGTTAGTGTAGAGGTCAGCACCTGCCCACAAAATCCTCCGGGTGCCAGGCGGTAGCCATCACACACCACCTGCCGGCGGACAGAATCAGGTTAGTGCAGAGGTCAGCACCTGCCCACAGAATCTTCCGGGTGCCGGGCGGTGGCCATCACACACCACCTGCCGGCGGCCAGAATCAGGTTAGTGCAGAGGTCAGCACCTGTCCACAGAATCTTCCGGGTGCCAGGCGGTAGCCATCACACACCACCTGCCGGCGGCCAGAATCAGGTTAGTGCAGAGGTCAGCACCTGCCCACAAAATCCTCCGGGTGCCAGGCGGTAGCCATCACACACCACCTGCCGGCGGCCAGAATCAGGTTAGTGCAGAGGTCAGCACCTGCCCACAGAATCCTCCGGGTGCCAGGCGGTGGCCATCACACACCACCTGCCGGCGGCCAGAATCAGGTTAGTGCAGAGGTCAGCACCTGCCCACAGAATCCTCCGGGTGCCAGGCGGTAGCCATCACACACCACCTGCCGGCGGCCAGAATCAGGTTAGTGCAGAGGTCAGCACCTGCCCACAAAATCCTCCGGGTGCCAGGCGGTAGCCATCACACACCACCTGCCGGCGGCCAGAATCAGGTTAGTGCAGAGGTCAGCACCTGCCCACAAAATCCTCCGGGTGCCAGGCGGTAGCCATCACACACCACCTGCCGGCGGCCAGAATCAGGTTAGTGCAGAGGTCAGCACCTGCCCACAAAATCCTCCGGGTGCCAGGCGGTAGCCATCACACACCACCTGCCGGCGGACAGAATCAGGTTAGTGCAGAGGTCAGCACCTGTCCACAGAATCCTCCGGGTGCCAGGCGGTGGCCATCACACACCAACTGCCGGCGGCCAGAATCAGGTTAGTGCAGAGGTCAGCACCTGCCCACAGAATTCTCCGGGTGCCAGGCGGTAGCCATCACACACCAGCTGCCGGCGGCCAGAATCAGGTTAGTGCAGAGGTCAGCACCTGCCCACAGAATTCTCCGGGTGCCAGGCGGTGGCCATCACACACCACCTGCCGGGGGTCAGTCAGGTCAGTACTCAGTACATAGTACAGTTAGCCGGGTCAGTACAAACACAGAGGTCATCACCTGCCCGCAGAATCCTCCGGGTGCCAGGCGGTAGCTATCACACACGACCTACCAGACGGATATCCTGGTTAGTTTACTGAACAATATGGCACAAAGCGAAATATAGAAAACGCAGGGTAGCAAAATAAACACGATGAGGGGCAGATGAAATGAAGACTGGTTCAACACTCTTTGACTGATACTGTTATCATTGATGTTATCATCGAACGTCACTGGAATGTTGGGCAAGGGCTCACTGAAACATAGGTAACACTAAATAGCAACTTGGCGCGCGTAATTACACCCAGTTTCCGATCTGAGAGCCGAAGCGGCGCAAGTCTCCGTATACGGCGCTACTGAGCCCCGCCTACTCCACGGTCGCCAGGTGGCGCCACTCACGGCTGGCTGGAGACGGCCGACAGCTGCTTCTCCAGCTTCCGTGACGACTCGTTCCAGATGAAGATGTCGCCGTTGCCGCTGCCGGCCGCCACGTACTTAAAGTCGGGGCTGAACACAGCACGCGAGTGGTCACAGCCCACGTGGAAACCGTCCGCCCTGCCGCACACACACACGGAGAGGCGTGCTGTCAGTTACGCATAGTTACACACGAGCATGCACACACGCACTAGGGTGGTCCGGTTTGCGCTTTTTTCTTCTTAGAATGTTAGGTATCGCCCTCCATCTGATGCATTTTGGGACGCTGATCACGATGAAAACATCAAAAGTGAGAAATTCGAGAGAAAAAATCGATGGCGAACTGGACAAGATTTTGCACCGAGGCGACTTCTTCATATTTTTGTATTATCATTTAAAAACAAACATTTGTATTTAAGTCTTTCTCGCAATACTCGTATTCAAATATCAGGACCAGGCGCCGACGATTTTAGAAAAATTGTGTCACTTGCGAACAACGCCATCTATTGAGCGATTCGGTAAACTTCTAAAACATCCGTTCTATTATTGGTGATTGTTGTTCAGGTGTTTGAGCTAAGGTAATTCAAATTGGTGACAAATGGTAAAAAAATAATTGTTTTATCATCTATGATACATTTCAGCATGTATTTGAGTTCTCGCGTTTACGAGCGGTCAAAATGTGCAGAAATCGCCGGTGCCAACATATTTAGGTCCAGTTCGCCATCATTTTGGTCAATCAAATTTCTCAATTTTGATGCTTTCATCGTGATCAGCGTCCCAAAATGCATCAGATAGGGGGTAAGACCTAACACTCTAAGAAGAAGAAAAACTGCAACCGGACCAGTCTAACACGCACATACACACGCAGTACGCACACATGTAACGCACACACAGTCGTAGCCAGAGGCAGGTGCGTTACCGTCACTGGGGGGGGGGGGGGGGGAGACTGGAGTCACGCCCCCCCCCCCCAGGATCGCTCTAGCCCAGCTCCGCCCCCCAGATTATAAGGATTTTAACATTAGCCCTATGGGAGTGTGCGCGCGCGCACGTGTGTGTGCGTGCGGGTGCGTGCGTGTGTGCGTGCGTGCGTGCGTGCGTGCGTGCGTGCGTGCGTGCGTGCGTGCGTGCGCGCGCGTGTGTGGGTGTGGGTGGGGGGCAACACCTTGCCGGCCCCTCCAAACACCTGGCTGCCCCCCCCCCCCCCAACTAAAAATTATGTAGCGACGCCCCTGGCCGGAGGAGAACGGTCGAAAACGACTGCAGTTGGAGAAAGGAAATCAACATGTGATGCACAAAGACAAGGGGCGTCTTTTCCGCGCAGCGACCAAACTACTGATCAGGGACGCTCAGAGTGACGCTCAGAGTGACGCTCAGCGTGACGCTCAGAGTGACACTCAGAGTGACACTCAGAGTGACGCTCAGAGTGACGCTCAGAGTGACGCTCAGAGTGACGCTCAGAGTGACACTCAAGAGTGACGCTCAGAGTGACGCTCAGAGTGACGCTCAGAGTGACGCTCAGCGTGACGCTCAGAGTTACGCTCAGAGTTACGCTCAGAGTGAGACTCAGAGTGACGCTCAGAGTGACGCTCAGAGTGACGCTCAGAGTTACGCTCAGAGTTACGCTCAGCGTGACGCTCAGCGTGACGCTCAGCGTGACGCTCAGCGTGACGCTCAGAGTGACGCTCAGAGTGACGCTCAGAGTGACGCTCAAGAGTGACTTACTCGTAGTTCTTGACGACGGTCATTGTCCTCAGGTCTACCATCTGGAGCGTGTCGTTTCGGGTGCAGCAGAGCACCCGGAACTCTGCCAACAGATGCAGAGGAGACTGTAAGTGTAACATATACACACACGGTGCAACAGAGTACTAGTATCACTATGCTTTTGCCCCAAAATGAAGATATAAATACATATTTATTTCGGGTCCCATGTGGGGGTGAATGACAACAACCAGTCAAGAAATACGAACATTATATAAAAACGACGTAAACATTGCAGCAAAAGCTCACATCTACCATAAGAGTTGAACTAATTTCGAACTAGAGTTTCGCCGGCGCGCCCGAGATGGCAGCACGGAACTCACCTGTTCCGAGTGCCAGGGACGTAACGTGACCGTCGACGCTGACCACGTGCTTCGGCTCACGGCTGGCGCGCGTGTCCCACACCTTGATGGTGCTGTCGAAGTGGCCAGACAGGATGTTGGTCGTCCCCACGCCATCCACGATGTCGAAACATATGCTGTTGGCGAAGATGTTCATAACACCTGCAAAAAGACCGAAACTTATTGAAACCTAGCCATTGGACAGTATCCATGGTGCGCACTTCTTTTCTGCCACTTCATCAATTCGCTACAACTACACAATTTACACTCGTTGCTTGACATAACATAGTTAGTAATTAAACGGCAAGAAATATACATTTCATGAGACATTAAACGCTCATTCGGAATGGAGACATTAAACGCTCTTTTGTTATCGTTTGGTGGTCGTGCACGAAACAACTGGGCACCGTCCACTGTTGTGCGGTGCCTCGGTTGGTCGTGACGGGGCCACACCGTGCCGCCGAGCAGTGAGAAGGAGAGGGAGAGCGGCGTGACCCGTGTGTACGGCCGTTCCCACGGGAGACGCCACGCAGGCCGCTGTACGGCGACAACGGAGCTCAGTATCTGAGACACGGGACGTGCTGCGGCGGATACGGCGTCACATCTGACGGCTCTCTCCGTCTCTCCGTCTCTCCGTCTCTCCGTCTCTCCGTCTCTCCGTCTCTCCGTCTCTCCGTCTCTCACACACTCGAGTCACACACTCACACACTCACACACTTGGCTGGGAGAGCACTACGTCCCCCGCATGTCCACCAGCACCTCCCCCATCCGGGTTAGAGTTGCCTATTCACCGGCCGGGGTCATTAATTGTGGGCTCCTGCCGCCGGTGTCAGGTCTGCCACTGCAGGTGACGACGACGGACACGGACACGGCGGGCCCGGCTCCCGCCCCACCCACGACCTAGCCATCAGCCGGACACGCCGGTCCCACGCGCCCGGTCCGGCCGGCCACCGTCACCACATGACTGGCCGACCGACCACTGCTCCCTGGTCACCGGCCACTGGTCACCCGGTCAGGTCAGTCACCGGTCACCGGTCACCCGGTCAGGTCAGTCACCAGGTCTGGTCAGTTACCGGTCACCCGGTCAGGTCAGTCACCGATCACCGGTCACCAGGTCAGGTCAGTCACCGGCCACCAGGTCAGGTCAGTCACCGACCCAGTGTGCTGTTCCCGTCTGACCCTAGTCAGACCAGTGACGGACCACAGCGTCCCACCAGACAGTCTTCCTCCATTTAAAAAAACAAAAAACAGTACAGATTAGAGAATTTGCTGAAATTCGTATCGTATTTCATCCACTTTAAACCCAGAGCATACCAAGGGGTGTGTGAGCTTTCGAGCTCAGCAGGCGAACGTTGCTCTCAATATATCATTTTACTGAGCATGCAAAGAACATCGATGAGCTCCGAACGGGCTGTCGGCGAGTCGCACCTGGGCGGCGCTCTCCACACTCCCGAGATGGCGGCGGTGACAGTCGCTCTGTCGAGATGTCCTCCCACCTGGGCGGCGCTCTCCACACTCCCGAGACGGTGGCGGTGACAGTCGCTCTGTCGAGATGTCGTCCCTCTTGGGCGGCGCTCTCCACACTCCCGAGACGGTGGCGGTGACAGTCGCTCTGTCGAGATGTCCTCCCACCTGGGCGGCGCTCTCCACACTCCCGAGACGGTGGCGGTGACAGTCGCTCTGTCGAGATGTCCTCCCTCCTGGGCGGCGCTCTCCACACTCCCGAGACGGTGGCGGTGACAGTCGCTCTGTCGAGATGTCGTCCCACCTGGGCGGCGCTCTCCACACTCCCGAGACGGTGGCGGTGACAGTCGCTCTGTCGAGATGTCGTCGCACCTGGGCGGCGCTCTCCACACTCCCGAGACGGTGGCGGTGACAGTCGCTCTGTCGAGATGTCCTCCCACCTGGGCGGCGCTCTCCACACTCCCGAGACGGTGGCGGTGACAGTCGCTCTGTCGAGATGTCCTCCCACCTGGGCGGCGCTCTCCACACTCCCGAGACGGTGGCGGTGACAGTCGCTCTGTCGAGATGTCGTCCCTCCTGGGCGGCGCTCTCCACACTCCCGAGACGGTGGCGGTGACAGTCGCTCTGTCGAGATGTCCTCCCACCTGGGCGGCGCTCTCCACACTCCCGAGACGGTGGCGGTGACAGTCGCTCTGTCGAGATGTCCTCCCACCTGGGCGGCGCTCTCCACACTCCCGAGACGGTGGCGGTGACAGTCGCTCTGTCGAGATGTCGTCCCACCTGGGCGGCGCTCTCCACACTCCCGAGACGGTGGCGGTGACAGTCGCTCTGTCGAGATGTCGTCCCTCCTGGGCGGCGCTCTCCACACTCCCGAGACGGTGGCGGTGACAGTCGCTCTGTCGAGATGTCCTCCCACCTGGGCGGCGCTCTCCACACTCCCGAGACAGTGGCGGTGACAGTCGCTCTGTCGAGATGTCGTCCCTCCTGGGCGGCGCTCTCCACACTCCCGAGACGGTGGCGGTGACAGTCGCTCTGTCGAGATGTCCTCCCACCTGGGCGGCGCTCTCCACACTCCCGAGACGGTGGCGGTGACAGTCGCTCTGTCTAGATGTCGTCCCACCTGGGCGGCGCTCTCCACACTCCCGAGACGGTGGCGGTGACAGTCGCTCTGTCGAGATGTCCTCCCACCTGGGCGGCGCTCTCCACACTCCCGAGACGGTGGCGGTGACAGTCGCTCTGTCGAGATGTCCTCCCACCTGGGCGGCGCTCTCCACACTCCCGAGACGGTGGCGGTGACAGTCGCTCTGTCGAGATGTCGTCCCACCTGGGCGGCGCTCTCCACACTCCCGAGACGGTGGCGGTGACAGTCGCTCTGTCGAGATGTCCTCCCACCTGGGCGGCGCTCTCCACACTCCCGAGACGGTGGCGGTGACAGTCGCTCTGTCGAGATGTCCTCCCACCTGGGCGGCGCTCTCCACACTCCCGAGACGGTGGCGGTGACAGTCGCTCTGTCGAGATGTCGTCCCACCTGGGCGGCGCTCTCCACACTCCCGAGACGGTGGCGGTGACAGTCGCTCTGTCGAGATGTCCTCCCACCTGGGCGGCGCTCTCCACACTCCCGAGACGGTGGCGGTGACAGTCGCTCTGTCGAGATGTCCTCCCACCTGGGCGGCGCTCTACACACTCCCGAGACGGTGGCGGTGACAGTCGCTCTGTCGAGATGTCGTCCCTCCTGGGCGGCGCTCTCCACACTCCCGAGACGGTGGCGGTGACAGTCGCTCTGTCGAGATGTCGTCCCACCTGGGCGGCGCTCTCCACACTCCCGAGACGGTGGCGGTGACAGTCGCTCTGTCGAGATGTCCTCCCACCTGGGCGGCGCACTCCACACTCCCGAGACGGTGGCGGTGACAGTCGCTCTGTCGAGATGTCGTCCCACCTGGGCGGCGCTCTCCACACTCCCGAGACGGTGGCGGTGACAGTCGCTCTGTCGAGATGTCCTCCCTCCTGGGCGGCGCTCTCCACACTCCCGAGACGGCGGCGGTGACAGTCGCTCTGTCGAGATGTCCTCCCACCTGGGCGGCGCTCTCCACACTCCCGAGACGGTGGCGGTGACAGTCGCTCTGTCGAGATGTCGTCCCACCTGGGCGGCGCTCTCCACACTCCCGAGACGGTGGCGGTGACAGTCGCTCTGTCGAGATGTCGTCCCACCTGGGCGGCGCTCTCCACACTCCCGAGCCGGTGGCGGTGACAGTCGCTCTGTCGAGATGTCCTCTCACCTGGGCGGCGCTCTCCACACTCCCGAGACGGTGGCGGTGACAGTCGCTCTGTCGAGATGTCGTCCCACCTGGGCGGCGCTCTCCACACTCCCGAGACGGCGGCGGTGACAGTCGCTCTGTCGAGATGTCCTCCCACCTGGGCGGCGCTCTCCACACTCCCGAGACGGTGGCGGTGACAGTCGCTCTGTCGAGATGTCCTCCCACCTGGGCGGCGCTCTCCACACTCCCGAGACGGTGGCGGTGACAGTCGCTCTGTCGAGATGTCCTCCCACCTGGGCGGCGCTCTCCACACTCCCGAGACGGTGGCGGTGACAGTCGCTCTGTCGAGATGTCGTCCCACCTGGGCGGCGCTCTCCACACTCCCGAGACGGTGACAGTCGCTCTGTCGAGATGTCCTCCCACCTGGGCGGCGCTCTCCACACTCCCGAGACGGTGGCGGTGACAGTCGCTCTGTCGAGATGTCGTCCCACCTGGGCGGCGCTCTCCACACTCCCGAGACGGTGACAGTCGCTCTGTCGAGATGTCCTCCCACCTGGGCGGCGCTCTCCACACTCCCGAGACGGTGGCGGTGACAGTCGCTCTGTCGAGATGTCGTCCCACCTGGGCGGCGCTCTCCACACTCCCGAGACGGTGACAGTCGCTCTGTCGAGATGTCCTCCCACCTGGGCGGCGCTCTCCACACTCCCGAGACTGTGGCGGTGACAGTCGCTCTGTCGAGATGTCCTCCCACCTGGGCGCGACGGACTGCCGAGATGGCTTCGTCGGCACACGGCAGCGCAGCGGCACACAGCCATGCACCGGGCACCGGGCCAGCTCAATCACGCCGAATCAACCAGTCTACGCGTCTGTTAACTGGTGACCATTAAACCATGAAAGAAAGTGACGACAAATATTAAGAAGTTAGGAATCTACGATGCTGTCAAAATACCATTATATTTTTGCTTTGTAAAGAGCGAATTAACAGAGCCGTAGTTTCTTGAGTCACGTTTTATGATTGTATCCCGGGTGCCAGCCGGTCACGGGAATGCAGTAATGGCCCGGAAAGGATGCCTGCTGCCGGATGAAGGCGATACGGTGGTGGTGGCAGCAGCACCAGAAACGAATCGCGCCAAAACGGAAACGCGCCAGGTCCGACCCACCGCGAAACAATGAGCAAGGGTGCGAGACGAACAGGCCGAAAACGACCGTATCACAGGCGGACAAACGCCGGCGAATTGGAATGACAACGGAAGTATCGGCGAAACTTTGTAGATGTATTTTTACACATTTAGTTCAATACCTTCGAATTTATATATATATATATATATATATATATATATATATATATATATATATATACACATATATATATATATATATATATATATATATATATATATATATATATATATATATATATATATATATATATATATATATATATATATATATATATATATATATATATATATATATATATATATATATATATATATATATATATATATATATATATATATATATATATATATATATATATATATATATATATATATATATATATATATATATCAGATGATAGCGCTTTGCTCAGGCAAGAAAAGGCGGCCGGACCAGGAATGACACTGGACCAGGAATGAGTCATTCCGGCACTCTGTCATTCCGAATGCCATTGTGCCGGTGCGGGCAGTCGGTCACCTGAGAGCGTCAGGTGCGGCCGGCCGGCGGGCGGCGGGCAGCGGCCGGTCGCGGCGCTCACACAGCGGCAGTGCCCGCGGCGTCGGACCACTTCCCTGGAGCGGCCACAGACCGGCCCCGGGCATGGATCCATTCCCGGCACTCACGGCCCGCCGACGGCCGTCCGCCGTGCGAACTAACCGAATTCCAAAAGCGGCCAGCGACCGCGCCGCGCCAGGCAGGACGGGCAGAGCCGGGGTAACTAACCAGTCAATCGTCCGGTACTGGCTTCATACACCACGAGCAGTGAACAGACATATTTGAAATTCTCACATTACAAAACGGATCAAATCATTCGTGTAAGCGTAAGATTTCCGAAAACTGTAGGTCTGAAAGGCCTCCGACACCTAGTCCGCCCTCTTTTTCATAGCGTTACTTCCTCTCTTGATGTCACCAAACTGAGGTGAGGATGTTAAAGCTACAGCGCCTCACTTTGAAGCTCAGAATACCTAACTGCAAACATACCGAGCTGATAAATAAGGGTGCATGTTGCCTTTAACCTGTAAATGTAACGCCAATCGCCATCTATGTTTTGCAGTTATGCAGGAGGCTCTAAATCTACGGTTGGTAGCAGCGGCCGCTCGCGGTCATGTTAAACCGGCGCGGCGCTCACAGGGGAACGTGTCAAAACATTACGGAAATGGATGTTTTGTTTATGTATTTGATTGCCAACAGATGGCGGATGCTCGTCTGAACTATTATATAAGAACTACATCGTCAAGGTGTGACGTTGACCAGGCTACCTTTAGTGTATTTCTGAGCACTAGATCAGATATGGATAAACTTTCAAAGAGGTCAATCGAGTTCCAGTACGTGCTTCTGGTGCCAATCGAGGCACTTCTCGCTTCTGATGGGCGACCCGGAACCAATGCTCACTGGGGCATGTATTAACTGAAGCCACGCTCCTGTTACAGCCGATCGGGTTGGCCGCAAATCGTGTCAATCACTGCAGGCCGGAACAGACGACTATGATTTGCCACAAATAAAAACTGCTCCCGGAAAAACCCGTTACACACAACTACACGGGTCGGATAAACCGTTCGAAGTAGTGTGGATAGATCCCGATCACCACATTAACCTCACCTGTGCAAAAATGGCAACATTTCATGACCATTCACATCTAGAAACGATAAGCACGGCAGTGATACAATTGCTGAGGGAGTACAATACAGATGAATGTAATCAGAGCTGGTTCCATAACATACCATGTTCATTAGCGTGCGACATATTTGTCGTTTTCTCTCACACGCTGACAAAGAGATAGTTTTTGGAACTCTCACACATTGTGATGAGATGTTCCTTGTCTTTTCTCACACACTAATTAAAATGGCTCGTCATTTAAACGTCTGTGACAACATTCTCATCTCTGTTCTGAACACTGTGTCGATTGATTGACGTACGATCTTAAAGTATCACACATGTCACCAGGTACCAGTACCGTCATATCTCTAATGCTTTGCCATCCCCTGACAAGGACAGGCTTTGACGCTCCCCGTCAAAGCCGGGAGCCTCGGCCATCACAGCGGATCTCGGCTGATGGTCGCAAAGTCGCCTCCTCAGACAGAATACGGGAAGGCAGCCGCCGCCCACTGGATTCCTCCCGACACTAACGCCTCTGGACATAAATCCATAGAAAGTACGTGCATCATTTGAATGCGACAAACTGTATAAATAAACGAAGTCCAGCAGTATCGAATCCTGGTTTGATAGAAGCTGCTGATCTGATGGTTGCTAGTTCGATGATTTGACGCACCGCCCTGGGATGGGGTTGGTGGTGCTGAATACTCACAGTCGCCGCCCCGCTGCAGGTCCCAGCCCTTCAGCGTGCGGTCTCGACTGCCGGTGATGACCTTCGTGTTGCTGCCCAGGAACTTGGCCACCATCACCGGGCCGCTGTGCCCAGTCAGAGTGTACTGTGGACACACAGAACACAGACAGAACAGCGTCAGTCTGAACACAACCAGAGCCGCAGTCCAGAACGCGCCGAACACTCGGCTACATCACCGGGCAGCCGGTCACACGTGATCACACGACACATCTACACGTGCAGTGCGTACTACAGCCACCGCTGTAACCGGCAGAAGCAGAGCTGTAACAGGCGGTTAAAAGAAACACGACGATAACGAGCTGTGCGATATAAGATAGCGGGACTGAACAGGAGTGGATCGGACCAGCAATAAGTACACTCTGTCCCACCCTGCCGCCGATGATAACAATCACACGCGCATATGTCTGCACGACAGCGCGGTCACGCATCACGCAGCACGAGTCGGAGGATCGGTGTAAAAAGCGCCGCCGCCGGCCGCCGCCGGCCGGCGGACCGGGGCGGGGCGGCGGCAAACCACTGGTATCGGTGGCCGCGGCCGCGGGCGGGGCCCATCAGACGCCCTTCACGGGCCGCCGGGTGGACTCAGACCGACCGGGTTTTATGACGAGCCGCCTGTCCCGTCTGTGAGCGTACGGAGATTGCGGTCCGGTCTGACCGCGGTGGTCGTGATAGCGACGGAGCGGCGACCGCAGGCGACCGCAGATGAAGAGCGGTGGGGAGGATGTTTAATAACGTGGCGCCGCACATCGCCGAGCTGAACCGGCAGTTCCGCACTGGATAGATGGGCCGGCAAAGGCGTGAAATTAGTCACGTGAAGAGGGGAGACGCTGTATGCCCGCTGTGATTAAAAGCGTGAATAACATGGGGCAGGTTTAGCAGGTGGCTTCTTCTACGGCGGCAATAACGCAGTAACGGTGCGAAAACACGGGCGAATCTTCACCAGTCATGACTGTGACAAATGTGAAGATGGTGAAGCCTCATCAGAATAAGTGTTTTGTGCGTCCATATGTCACTGAAACAGTTAACTTTGATGGAAACTTTGCGAGGAAGCCACCAAAAGTGACAACACCACTACCACTAGCTGGCAGCTGTGACGGAGGAGGCGCTGGTGCGATGCCTGAACTCCGAATAGCTCTGTAGCTCTGTCCTGCGCGGAGTCCTGTCCACCCGTCGTCAGCATTGTCACCCTTAAAAATGCGTTCAAATTTGGGTATGGGAATGATTATAAGGATCTATTACACTCATCATTGGGTACAAGAAGCACCAATTTTTCGCACCATTTTTTCCCACCAATTTTTCACGTTAAAACAATGCACTCGTTCACGGCTCCTACAACACCCAAATTGCGCCCAAATTCATTGCCTGCGCCTTTATAACGGTTATTAAATTCGCATCATCATTTTCACGCCTGCTTCTGAATGTGCGGCTAATTATCGAGGCTCATTTATCACAAAAAGTTAATATATCTCAGGGCACTCTCAGGTCACACTCACAACGGACACAATTATTATGTATTAATCGACTCGGCTTCGCCTCGTCGATTAACTGCATATTTATATTCGCTCGTGGTGTAATATGGGATACATGATGTACCAGTAACATAGCGGCAATTATGATATCGGTTTCTCTACAATTCAGTGCAATTCCCGTGGCGCTATGGCTCATTTCCTACATATCACTCTAGACATGCGCAAGATAGCATTTGTACTCGTGAAGATATTATTTAGAAACATATTTTATAGTGCTATTTAGGGTTGCTTACGGACCTGAGGCCATTCTCATAAAAAAAAATCGAGCCGTGACTCGATTTTTGTTTAAAGAATAACCTCAGGACCCGCCGCGGGAGATGTTTAGCGTCGCAACAGCGCCTCGGAAATGCAGCAGCAAAGCCAAATAATATGCAGGTATTTTACACACCGCCCAAACATAACACATTTCCAGTCCTGAGACCATTCGTTAAAAAAATCGAACCACGGCTCGATTTTTTTTTAGAAGAATGGCCTCTGATCAGTATAATGGTATCGTATTTCCTAAGGGATGTCACTGACCAGCGCGGTGGCAACATTGGTGATTGGCGTATTGCAGGTCAGCTTCACCGGGAGGCAGAGAATACCACCCTGACCACTGACCACTGACCAGTGCAACGAATGCTCAACTCATCGGGACGATCAAACCACATCAGTAGAGAACGGAGCAGGCCGGCCAGCGCTGACGATAAATCACATCATTATGCTTTGTCTGGGACTCGGGGTGCCGATAATCCTACGATGTCGAAGCTCACTCAAAGCACCACACCAAAGCATATAAAACAAACCCTCGCCTTCGTCAGGCGGTGCGGACGGAGGACACTGATGATTGACCACCGCTCAAAGCACCACAACAAAGCATATCAAACAAACCCTCGCCTTCGTCAGGCGGTGCGGACGGAGGACACTGATGATTGACCACCGCTCAAAGCACCACAACAAAGCATATCGAACAAACCCTCGCCTTCGTCAGGCGGTGCGGACGGAGGACACTGATGATTGACCACCGCTCACTCAAAGCACCACAACAAAGCATATCAAACAAACCCTCGCCTTCGTCAGGCGGTGCGGACGGAGGACACTGATGATTGACCACCGCTCAAAGCACCACAACAAAGCATATCAAACAAACCCTCGCCTTCGTCAGGCGGTGCGGACGGAGGACACTGATGATTGACCACCGCTCACTCAAAGCACCACAACAAAGCATATCAAACAAACCCTCGCCTTCGTCAGGCGGTGCGGACGGAGGACACTGATGATTGACCACCGCTCAAAGCACCACAACAAAGCATATCGAACAAACCCTCGCCTTCGTCAGGCGGTGCGGACGGAGGACACTGATGATTGACCACCGCTCACTCAAAGCACCACAACAAAGCATATCAAACAAACCCTCGCCTTCGTCAGGCGGTGCGGACGGAGGACACTGATGATTGACCACCGCTCAAAGCACCACAACAAAGCATATCAAACAAACCCTCGCCTTCGTCAGGCGGTGCGGACGGAGGACACTGATGATTGACCACCGCTCACCGTGTCGCGGAGGGCAAACCCTCGCCTTCGTCAGGCGGTGCGGACGGAGGACACTGATGATTGACCACCGCTCACTCAAAGCACCACAACAAAGCATATCAAACAAACCCTCGCCTTCGTCAGGCGGTGCGGACGGAGGACACTGATGATTGACCACCGCTCAAAGCACCACAACAAAGCATATCAAACAAACCCTCGCCTTCGTCAGGCGGTGCGGACGGAGGACACTGATGATTGACCACCGCTCAAAGCACCACAACAAAGCATATAAAACAAACCCTCGCCTTCGTCAGGCGGTGCGGACGGAGGACACTGATGATTGACCACCGCTCAAAGCACCACAACAAAGCATATCAAACAAACCCTCGCCTTCGTCAGGCGGTGCGGACGGAGGACACTGATGATTGACCACCGCTCACTCAAAGCACCACAACAAAGCATATCAAACAAACCCTCGCCTTCGTCAGGCGGTGCGGACGGAGGACACTGATGATTGACCACCGCTCACTCAAAGCACCACAACAAAGCATATCAAACAAACCCTCGCCTTCGTCAGGCGGTGCGGACGGAGGACACTGATGATTGACCACCGCTCAAAGCACCACAACAAAGCATATCAAACAAACCCTCGCCTTCGTCAGGCGGTGCGGACGGAGGACACTGATGATTGACCACCGCTCACTCAAAGCACCACAACAAAGCATATCAAACAAACCCTCGCCTTCGTCAGGCGGTGCGGACGGAGGACACTGATGATTGACCACCGCTCACTCAAAGCACCACAACAAAGCATATCAAACAAACCCTCGCCTTCGTCAGGCGGTGCGGACGGAGGACACTGATGATTGACCACCGCTCAAAGCACCACAACAAAGCATATCAAACAAACCCTCGCCTTCGTCAGGCGGTGCGGACGGAGGACACTGATGATTGACCACCGCTCACTCAAAGCACCACAACAAAGCATATCGAACAAACCCTCGCCTTCGTCAGGCGGTGCGGACGGAGGACACTGATGATTGACCACCGCTCAAAGCACCACAACAAAGCATATCGAACAAACCCTCGCCTTCGTCAGGCGGTGCGGACGGAGGACACTGATGATTGACCACCGCTCACCGTGTCGCGGAGGGCAAACCCTCGCCTTCGTCAGGCGGTGCGGACGGAGGACACTGATGATTGACCACCGCTCAAAGCACCACAACAAAGCATATCAAACAAACCCTCGCCTTCGTCAGGCGGTGCGGACGGAGGACACTGATGATTGACCACCGCTCACCGCGTCGCGGAGGGACGACGGTGACTCCGTTAGGTTACCACACCACAGCCGGGCGCGCCGCTCACCGTGTCGCGGAGGGACGACGGCGACTCCGTTAGGTTACCATACCACAGCCGGGCGCGCCGCTCACCGTCACCTCCTCAATGGGAGCAGCCGGCCAAACAGTAATCGGAGTCATCAGAATCATTGTATACGATTATTTCACGCTTCACCGTGGTCGAAAATGCTAAGTGGGCCTATCAAGTGGCAAGCGTGAAGCGCGAGAAGTGGACGGCGAGGCGGTTAGGAAAACCTCATAATCGGAAACTGATGGGCAGTGCAAGCAAGACGCCATCGCCGCGGGGACAAATTGCTGTGGAATTGCTGTGAGTTAGTCGTCGCAGAACTCGACGTTTCCCAAGCGCGGACCACACGAACATTTGGTGACGTATGCCTAAATGGGAACACCATGATAATGGATGTCACAAAAAGTGGTTGAAGGTAATTTAACTGCTAACTGCCTGAGACCGTAACGATGAATCAAGGGCAGAGGACATCCATGACTCTGGGCTGGCGAAGCAGTCACAGGCAGACACCGAAACCAGGCGGCGAGAACCAGCTGGCCGGGAACTGACCTCTCGGAAGAGAACGGGGCCGGTCAGACAGCCGGACGGACGGATCAGGACCGGGGCCGGGGCCGGGGCCGGGGCCGGGGCCGGGGCCGGGGCCGGGGCCGGGGCCGGACCCGGAACCGCGACCGCGACCGGGACCGGACCGACCAAAACCGGGACCGGGATCAAAACCAGACGGATCAAAACCGGGATCGGGACTGGAGTGGACAGCCAGGGGGCAGGCGACCCCTCGGAGAAGAGCCAGGTCAGACAGACAGACAGACAGACGGCCGGCCGGACCGGGACCCGGGACCGCCGTCGGTGACTGAGGTCAGGTCGTGCCGGCGGCGCATTGTCGGAGTCGACACGGTGCGGCTGGGCGGCACGGTGGGCGCCGCCGGGCCCGTTACCGCCGCCGCGCTCCATCAGACCGGCCAGCACGCGGCCAGCACGCGCCCATAGTGCGGCGGCGCACAGCCCGAGTGGCCGGGTCAGCCGGCCTGCCACTGACGGCACGGCGGCACAACTGTCACGGGATGGGAGAACTGGGGCGGAGCGGACGGAGCAGGGCAGACCAGAATAGAACAGGGCAGAGCAGAGCGGGCCAGGACATGCCAGAATAGAACAAGAGCGGACCAGGACATGCCAGAATAGAACAAAACGAGACAAGCGGAATGGATGACAGCGGGGCATGGCAGGACGGATCAGATCCGAGCAGATTCGAGCAGTGAAGATCACATATCATAACAGATCAGTGCAGATCAGATAGGATCAGATCAAAGCAGGGTAGCTCAGAGCAGATCAGTTCAAAGCACAACAGATCATAGCAGAACATAGCTGCCTTGTCAGGCCACCGATTGCATCGACTCGAACCAGCCAAACACAGCGGAGCACGGTCCGGTCCAGGATCCGCCCAGTATTCCCGGATACAGAAAGACATATTGTTCTCGCGATCCAGAGAAGTCTCGCAAAGGAACTGTCAAACACGAATGCAAATATTTACTGCACTGTTTTTTTCAGCCCACTCAGTACAGGTCGCAGCGTCTATTTTTTCAGCAGCGTCGCGCGAAATTCTCGGCCGGATTGAGCGGCGACGAAGTGTCGCCCCAGCCCGAGATGGGGAGGGGAGGGGAGGGATGTGACGACTGGACGTGACGGCAGCCGCCGCATCACTGACCGGAGAGCACGTGCCCACTCTGACGTCAGACAGGTAGCGGTAAGACCCCTCAGCCCCCGCGGGATAACCGACAGAGGCGCGACTGGTGGCGCTGATTGGACCACTCGGCGCTGACAACTGTGGCCGCCGGCGTGCAGAGCTGGTTATGTCGCCTCCTGGAGCGGCGCGTCGCGTGCTTGGTCGCCGAATGAGACGCTCACGGCGCGCTGGCCGCCACACAATGCCGCCGCCCGGCCGCGGCCTGCCTGCCATTACCGGCGGACGCGTCGCGAAATGGACGAGAGCTGCTTAGCGGGCAGCCGAGACGCGCACAGTCCGAGAACAAAGCAATATATGAAGTACTGCGTCGTCGGCGCCGCGCAGATGTTACACGTTCGATGTGCAATCAGGGAGAAAATGAGGTACTTACGTTTGGATAGCTACTCTCCACTCCTGACGCTCCTGTCTCCCTGCAAGAGCGTCGCTCGGGTGGATACCACTCACCAGATCAGTGGCACTGGTGATGGAGGATGACATGCGAAAAATATTCACCACATGGCATGGTATTGTAATAAATTTTCATTTTTCAAAGAGCTTTGACCGGAAAGATACCCAGATGCTTGCAATTGATTTAGACACCTCCATGATGGGCCACTGTAATCGAGGGAAGACATTACACATTGCAAGGTGTTCCAATTCATTCACAGCCTTTATATTGGTGGATTTCATAGATCAGAAATATTCGTTGAGAAGTGGTTGTTGCTCGGACCCTGACTCTCCCCTCCGATCACGTGGTTCCAGCCGATAAGATATAATTTTGCGGCGAAAGCTTTGCAGCAACCTGACCTTTGCGGCATCAGTGGCGCCTCAGTCGGTTATCCCGCGGGCTGAGTGGGTGCTACGCGCTCGCGGAAGCCTCTGATGCCACCTGGTCTGTTCACGGCCGCTGGTTCCGACCACAGGTTATCTTGATCAGGAGCAAACGCCCAACGCCAGTAAGCGACTGGAGTCCCCATCGTGCCAGTCAGCGAGTTTCCAGCCCAACGCTTTCAGCAGAATCGCTTAGTGTCTAGATCTTCATTCTGCACCATTTTCACACATCTCCGACCATTAAGACATCCCACATTTGGCATCCATCTGGCACCACGCTCTTCCAACTGCCTAAGACGGCCGTGGGCGCAGTCATCACGCTGTCTGACTCTCAGGCCGGCACCCCGGGCCCTGGCAGCAGGACCCGTTACCTGCCCGTGAAGGCCCTCGCCGCGTCCTCGGCACTTACCGCTGCGCTCGTGGGCCGTGTTTATTTACGACAGGCGAGGCGCAGTCATCTGCATAGCTAAACAGACCGACCGGGCGGACCGGGACGGGCGGACCGCTCCGGTCCCGGACGGACCGTCACCGGCCATCACTGCTGGAGAGGCCATTGAAGGCGGCCCGCTGATCGGCGGGACCAGCGGAACGTCCCGGTGGAACGTCCCTCTCCGCCAAACGCCGTCCCAGCGCTGTCCATCTCGGCTCCGTTCCGGCGCCGTCCATTGCGGTCCGTCATGGCCGGCTCCTCGAGCGGTCGGCGGCCTACGCACGTGCGTGGGAGTGCCGCGACCCACTCGACGAACAATGCGCAATAGCGCACATGCCGCGGGCCGGCAAACGCCTCCGCTCGGCGCCGCGCCGCGCCGTGCCGCGCCGTGCCGCGCCGCGCCGCGCCGCCCGGGTCCAGCTGCGAAGTAAGGCGCCGTGCCGGCCAGCGAGTCAGTGGCTCAGCTGCGGCCGCCGCCGTCCACGCAGGCGGCGGAGTCGGCCAGATCTGGTGATAACCAGTGCACAATGCCGGCAGTACAGAGACCGCGGCGCCGGCGGCGACTGTCGGCCGGCAGCGCGACGCTCACAGTGCGCGGAGGACAGTTACTCTGCGCGACGACCCGCTCCGGGCGGCGTGGCAGCGCGGGGTCATTTTTTACTCGGCCACCGCAGCCGGGCGTCCCAGGGCGCGTTTCCGGTGGGTGCGTGGGAGGAGACGACACCCCGACACCACCGGGTCAGACGCGGCACGCCCGCCGGGCGCAGAGCCGTGTAAACAGCTAACGCTCCACAAACGGGTCTGCCCGCACTCACACGCCGCCGCTGACGGCAGCGTTTTTGTCGGAGTCGCCACCGACGGAACAATGTCACCGCCTGCGAAGCGTCAACCGCCGCTCCAACTCCGATCGCCGCTAATGGCGCTATGGCGACATATTCCGACGGTATATGGTGACAACCACCTCTTCCCCCGACCCTACCCACAGCCGTCACCGACCACCGCGCCGGCCCGTCGCAAGTCACTCGCCCGTCACCGGCCAGCCCGTCACCGGCAGGCCCGTCGGCCGCGGGTGGCGATGATCGGCCCAGCTCGGGCACCCGCCCGCGGCGCCGTACCGTTACGTCGCCCCGTGCCGTGCATGAATTGTTCGCCCGGTGGCTCAGAAGGCCAGGCGCCGGCGGAAACGGTACAGCTGTGGCAACTGGCAGAGTTCAGAAAAAAAAACGGTTCGAATTGCAGGCTCAGTTCAAACTGTGGCCAAGACAAGGGTGCGAATTATGATTCCGTTTCAGAAGGGTGTTAATGCTCCGGCGAGAAAGTCACAAGGCACACTGTTTAGTGTGTAAAGCCTCCATTCATCTCTTCCTTCCCGGTGTAACTTCTCCGTATGAGTCGCAGCCAGCCGAGCTGGAGTGTGGTGTGTGTTAATGCTCACGGCGAGAAAGTCTCAAGGCACACTGCTTAGTGTGTAAAGCCTCCATTCATCTCTTCCTTCCCGGTGTAACTTCTCCGTATGAGTCGCAGCCAGCCGAGCTGGAGTGTGGTGTGTGTTAATGCTCACGGCGAGAAAGTCTCAAGGCACACTGCTTAGTGTGTAAAGCCTCCATTCATCTCTTCCTTCCCGGTGTAACTTCTCCGTATGAGTCGCAGCCAGCCGAGCTGGAGTGTGGTGTGTGTTAATGCTCCGGCGAGAAAGTCACAAGGCACACTGTTTAGTGTGTAAAGCCTCCATTCATCTCTTCCTTCCCGGTGTAACTTCTCCGTATGAGTCGCAGCCAGCCGAGCTGAAGTGTGGTGTGTGTTAATGCTCACGGCGAGAAAGTCACAAGGCACACTGCTTAGTGTGTAAAGCCTCCATTCATCTCTTCCTTCCCGGTGTAACTTCTCCGTATGAGTCGCAGCCAGCTGAGCTGGAGTGTGGTGTGTGTTAATACTCACGGCGAGAAAGTCACAAGGCACACTGCTTAGTGTGTAAAGCCTGCATTCATCTCTTCCTTCCCGGTGTAACTTCTCCGTATGAGTCGCAGCCAGCCGAGCTGGAGTGTGGTGTGTGTTAATGCTCACGGCGAGAAAGTCACAAGGCACACTGCTTAGTGTGTAAAGCCTGCATTCATCTCTTCCTTCCCAGTGTAACTTCTCCGTATGAGTCGCAGCCAGCCGAGCTGGAGTGAGGTGTGTGGAGCTGGTGTGTGGAGCTGTAGTGTGGCGTGTGGAGCTGGAGTGTGGTGTGTGGAGCTGGAGTGTGGTGTGTGGAGCTGGAGTGTGGAGCTGGAGTGTGGTGTGTGGAGCTGGAGTGTGGAGCTGGAGTGTGGTGTGTGGAGCTGGAGTGTGGTGTGTGGAGCTGGAGTGTGGAGCTGGAGTGTGGAGCTGGAGTGTGGTGTGTGGAGCTGGAGTGTGGTGTGTGGAGCTGGAGTGTGGAGCTGGAGTGTGGTGTGTGGAGCTGGAGTGTGGAGCTGGAGTGTGGTGTGTGGAGCTGGAGTGTGGTGTGTGGAGCTGGAGTGTGGTGTGTGGAGCTGGAGTGTGGAGTGTGGAGCTGGAGCTGGAGTGTGGAGCTGGAGTGTGGTGTGTGGAGCTGGAGTGTGGAGTGTGGAGTGTGGAGTGTGGAGCTGGAGTGTGGTGTGTGGAGCTGGAGTGTGGTGTGTGGAGCTGGAGTGTGGTGTGTGGAGCTGGAGTGTGGAGTGTGGAGCTGGAGTGTGGAGCTGGAGTGTGGTGTGTGGAGCTGGAGTGTGGTGTGTGGAGCTGGAGTGTGGTGTGTGGAGCTGGAATGTGGAGTGTGGAGCTGGAGTGTGATGTGTGGTGTGTGGAGCTGGAGTGTGGAGTGTGGAGCTGGAGTGTGGTGTGTGGAGCTGGAGTGGGGTGTGTGGAGCTGGAGTGGGGTGTGTGGAGATGGAGTGTGGTGTGTGGAGCTGGAGTGTGGTATGTGGAGCTGGAGTGTGGTGTGTGGAGCTGGAGTGTGGTGTGTGGAGCTGGAGTGTGGTGCGTGGAGCTGGAGTGTGGTGTGTGGAGCTGGAGTGTGGAGTGTGGAGCTGGAGTGTGGAGTGTGGAGCTGGAGTGTGGTGTGTGGAGCTGGAGTGTGGAGTGTGGAGTGTGGAGTGTGGAGTGTGGAGTGTGGAGTGTGGAGCTGGAGTGTGGTGTGTGGAGCTGGAGTGTGGTGTGTGGAGCTGGAGTGTGGAGCTGGAGTGTGGAGCTGGAGTGTGGTGTGTGGAGCTGGAGTGTGGTGTGTGGAGCTGGAGTGTGGTGTGTGGAGCTGGAGTGTGGAGCTGGAGTGTGGTGTGTGGAGCTGGAGTGTGGTGTGTGGAGCTGGAGTGTGGAGATGGAGTGTGGTGTGTGGAGCTGGAGTGTGGAGCTGGAGTGTGGTGTGTGGAGCTGGAGTGTGGAGCTGGAGTGTGGAGTGTGGAGTGTGGAGTGTGGAGCTGGAGTGTGGTGTGTGGAGCTGGAGTGTGGAGCTGGAGTGTGGTGTGTGGAGCTGGAGTGTGGTGTGCGGAGCTGGAGTGTGGAGCTGGAGTGTGGTGTGTGGAGCTGGAGTGTGGTGTGTGGAGCTGGAGTGTGGAGCTGGAGTGTGGTGTGTGGAGCTGGAGTGTGGAGCTGGAGTGTGGTGTGTGGAGCTGGAGTGTGGTGTGTGGAGCTGGAGTGTGGTGTGTGGAGCTGGAGTGTGGAGTTGGAGTGTGGAGCTGGAGTGTGGTGTGTGGAGCTGGAGTGTGGTGTGTGGAGCTGGAGTGTGGTGTGTGGAGCTGGAGTGTGGTGTGTGGAGCTGGAGTGTGGTGTGTGGAGCTGGAGTGTGGTGTGTGGAGCTGGAGTGTGGTGTGTGGAGCTGGAGTGTGGAGCTGGAGTGTGGTGTGTGGAGCTGGAGTGGGGTGTGTGGAGATGGAGTGTGGAGTGTGGTGTGTGGAGTGTGGAGTGTGGAGCTGGAGTGTGGTGTGTGGAGCTGGAGTGTGGTGTGTGGAGATGGAGTGTGGTGTGTGGAGCTGGAGTGTGGTGTGTGGAGCTGGATTGTGGTGTGTGGAGCTGGAGTGTGGAGCTGGAGTGTGGTGTGTGGAGCTGGAGTGTGGTGTGTGGAGCTGGAGTGTGGAGTGTGGAGCTGGGAGTGTGGAGCTGGAGTGTGGGGTGTGGAGCTGGAGTGGGGTGTGTGGAGATGGAGTGTGGAGTGTGGAGCTGGAGTGTGGTGTGTGGAGATGGAGTGTGGTGTGTGGAGCTGGAGTGTGGTGTGTGGAGCTGGATTGTGGTGTGTGGAGCTGGAGTGTGGAGCTGGAGTGTGGTGTGTGGAGCTGGAGTGTGGTGTGTGGAGCTGGAGTGTGGAGTGTGGAGCTGGGAGTGTGGAGCTGGAGTGTGGGGTGTGGAGCTGGAGTGCGGAGTGTGGAGTGTGGAGCTGGAGTGTGGTGTGTGGAGCTGGAGTGTGGTGTGTGGAGCTGGAGTGTGGAGTGTGGAGCTGGAGTGTGGAGCTGGAGTGTGGTGTGTGGAGCTGGAGTGTGGTGTGTGGAGTGTGGAGCTGGAGTGTGATGTGTGGTGTGTGGAGCTGGAGTGTGGTGTGTGGAGCTGGAATGGTGTGGGTGTGGAGCTGGAGTGGGGTGTGTGGAGCTGGAGTGTGGTGTGTGGAGCTGGAATGTGGTGGGTGGAGCTGGAGTGTGGTGTGTGGATCTGGAGTGTGGTGTGTGGAGCTGGAGTGTAGAGTGTGGAGCTGGAGTGTGGAGCTGGAGTGTGGTGTGTGGAGCTGGAGTGTGGAGTGTGGAGCTGGAGTGTGGAGCTGGAGTGTGGTGTGTGGAGTGTGGTGTGTGGAGTGTGGTGTGTGGAGTGTGGTGTGTGGAGCTGGAGTGTGGTGTGTGGAGATGGAGTGTGGTGTGTGGAGCTGGAGTGTGGTGTGTGGAGCTGGAGTGTGGTGTGTGGAGCTGGAGTGTGGAGTGTGGAGCTGGAGTGTGGAGCTGGAGTGTGGTGAGTGGAGCTGGAGTGTGGTGTGTGGAGCTGGAGTGTGGTGTGTGGAGCTGGAGTGTGGAGTGTGGAGCTGGAGTGTGGTGTGTGGAGCTGGAGTGTGGAGTGTGGAGCTGGAGTGTGGAGCTGGAGTGTGGTGAGTGGAGCTGGAGTGTGGTGTGTGGAGCTGGAGTTTGGAGTGTGGAGCTGGAGTGTGGTGTGTGGAGTGTGGAGCTGGAGTGTGGTGTGTGGAGCTGGAGTGTGGAGTGTGGAGCTGGAGTGTGGAGCTGGAGTGTGGTGAGTGGAGCTGGAGTGTGGTGTGTGGAGCTGGAGTTTGGAGTGTGGAGCTGGAGTGTGGTGTGTGGAGTGTGGAGCTGGAGTGTGGTGTGTGGAGCTGGAGTGTGGAGTGTGGAGCTGGAGTGTGGAGCTGGAGTGTGGTGAGTGGAGCTGGAGTGTGGTGTGTGGAGCTGGAGTTTGGAGTGTGGAGCTGGAGTTTGGTGTGTGGAGCTGGAGTGTGGAGTGTGGAGCTGGAGTGTGGTGTGTGGAGCTGGAGTGTGGAGTGTGAAGCCGAGTGTGGTGTGTGGAGCTGGAGTGTGGAGCTGGAGTGTGGAGTGTGGTGTGTGGAGTGTGGAGCTGGAGTGTGGTGTGTGGAGCTGGAGTGTGGAGCTGGAGTGTGGTGAGTGGAGCGTGGTGTGTGGAGCTGGAGTGTGGTGTGTGGAGCTGGAGTGTGGAGTGTGGAGCTGGAGTGTGGTGTGTGGAGCTGGAGTGTGGAGCTGGAGTGTGGAGCTGGAGTGTGGTGTGTGGAGCTGGAGTGTGGAGTGTGGAGCTGGAGTGTGGTGTGTGGAGTGTGGAGCTGGAGTGTGGTGTGTGGAGCTGGAGTGTGGAGCTGGAGTGTGGTGTGTGGAGCTGGAGTGTGGAGCTGGAGTGTGGAGCTGGAGTGTGGAGCTGGAGTGTGGTGTGCGGAGCTGGAGTGTGGTGTGTGGAGCTGGAGTGTGGTGTGTGGAGCTGGAGTGTGGTGTGTGGAGCTTGAGTGTGGTGTGTGGAGCTGGAGTGTGGAGTGTGGAGCTGGAGTGTGGTGTGTGGAGCTGGAGTGTGGTGTGTGGAGATGGAGTGTGGTGTGTGGAGCTGGAGTGTGGTGTGTGGAGCTGGAGTGTGGTGTGTGGAGCTGGAGTGTGGTGTGTGGAGCTGGAATGTGGAGTGTGAAGCCGAGTGTGGAGCCCCAGCCGGCCGCCGGGACATTGAGCGTCAGCTGGGACACGGGCTCTATAAACTCAATCTGTCACACTGTTCACAGGTTCACCACGCATTCAAGCGTCAAAACCTCTCATTAACACTCCCAGCACCAAAATTACTTTCCAATCTGACCGTGTGAACAGACCTCTGTTCCGCACCGGGCGCAACTGGCGTGCGTTCGACGAGCAGGCATTCCTGAATGATGTTCGTAACATCGATTGGCACTCAGTAGTCGGTAGAGATGATCCCTGTGAACACCAATGGAATGCATTTGCTGATGTCACGAACCGTCTGCTCGACAAACATGCTCCCATCCGCAGGTTCAAGGTCCACAATCCCTCTCCTCCTCCCGTCAGCCGCGAGACCTTAGACCTCATGCGCCAGCGCAGGGAGGCCCTGAGAAACGCCGACAGAGACACCTATCACCGTCTTAACATACTGACTAAGCGCGCAATTAGGAAGGATAGGCGCGACGACCTCACTGAGCGCGTGCAATGCACCCCTGCTTCACGCCTTTTCAAACAGCTGAAATCAGTCATTGCTCCCAAGCGTGGTCCCTCAGTGTCACCCGTCGACCTGTCAGCGTCAGACCTTAACCAGTATTTTTGCTCCATAGGGAGATCGACGCGGGACGCTGTGATGGCAGAGTTCGAGCGTTCTGGTCGCCTGCCCCTGAACACTAGGCTTCCACGTGTCCACACCGGGGCTCTCAACATCCTTCCCGTGTCACGAGACCAGCATCAGAGCGTTATCCTCGGTCTGCCTAACAAGAACTCATGTGTGCCTGGTGACGTGCCCATCACAATTTTTAAGCTTTGTTTTAACGACATCGGACATCTTTTACTGCGCATCATTAACACTAGCATAGTCACTGAATCAGTCTCTGCCAGCTGGAAGTGTGCCGTCATCATCCCTCTTCATAAAAGAGGTGACCCCTCCCAAGCATCCAATTTCCGACCCATCACCAACGTTCCGGCCATCTGACAAAATCATTGAGAAACTTGTCCATCAGCAGATCACCGCCTACCTTCATCACCACTGTCTATTCAGTTCGGACCAGCACGGTTTTATGTCGCGCCACTCCTTCACCACTGGTGGCGGCGGAGCGCGGCACTATTTTATCTATGACCGACCAGATCCTCCAGGGTATGGACCAATCAAAAATATATCTTTTAACGTTAATTGACCTCAGTCGCTGCTTTGATGTCGTGGACCACGCGCCACTGCTGAACAGCATTGAACAGCTTCAGATTTCAACAGGTTGGATCAAGAGCTACCTGGCAGGTCACACACAGCGCGTGCGGGTGGGTGACACTCTCTCCGAGCCCTTACCATTGCCATCGGCACATATCAGGGCAGCTGCCTGGGGCCACTGCTGTTCAACGCCATCAGCAACAACATCAGCTGCTACATCCCCTCCAGCATCAGCGGCTTCCGCACCTCCTCGGTCCGCTATGCCGATGATTCCCAGGTGGCAATCATTGGTCCCCGCAGCAGGCTACCAGAGCTGAAGCTGGCACTGGAGAATCTTCTCGATATGCTGTGCACCTGGTTCATCCAGCATGGTATGATGGTGAACGCCAGCAAGACAGAGCTCCTCCTGTGCGGCGACCGTCGCCAGCTGGTCCAGATCAGGGATCCCCGCAGATCAAGTTCATGGGCCAGCTCCTGCCTTTCTCCAAGTCCGTGAAAAACCTAGGGGTAGTCATGGACTGAACTCTCTTGGGCGACGCAAATAGACCACATCATCAACCGCTGTTTCGGCATCCTTATCGGACTCATGCACATCAGACATATCATTCCATTGAGTGTACTACCGAGGATAGTTGACGCCCTGGTCCTTTCCCATGTACGGTATTGTGTACAAGTCTACGGGAGCGCTAACCGCACGAACATTACTAAGTTGCAGAAAGTGTTTAACTTCTCAGCCAGGGTCATTTCCGGGAGGCGAAAGTGATGGTTGGTGCGTCTGACATGGTGTCGTATTTTGATCTTTGTCTGCTGCACGGTATACTCACTCACGGAAAACCTGACTTGCTGCGTTCGTGCATTACATACAACCGCGAGCATGTGCGCCGTGACACTAGGCAGTCTCACCATCTCAGCTTGCCCCGTGTCAGAAACAATCATGGGAAACGACGATTTATGTACCGAGCTGCTGAGTTGTACAACCGACTCGTGATCGCCAATGGGCACTCTGGCCTGGCTATGCCACCGTTCAAGACCAAGATTCGTGACCTGCTACGTGCATGATTCATCCGTTGTAAATATTTGTGTAACTTTTTTCTTCTTTTTTAGTCGTATTTAGGTTGATTTGACAACTGTCTGATCTTGTTCGATGGTCGTGGAATAACCCTGTCACAGTGGAACGACCTGATTATGTGAAATATTATTAGCCCCGGGTTTAAGTAACATATTCTGCGCACATCCATACAAAACAACCGATACACCACAAATACAGAACATGTACGACAAACGGTGACCAGCACGGCAAAGGAGTTTAGATCAAAGTACAAAGCGCTGTACTTTGTTAAGTGTGTTCTTCCACTTCAATTGGCCAACTACAATTAATGGACACGGCGCGTGGGCCACTGACAGAACAGAGCGATGCCAGGGAGGTCATAACCTATCGGCCAGGACAGGCCGGCAGCGGAAGGGGTGCTGACCTGACCTGATGACTCGGTTCCACCGGCAGTGGAGGAAGCGGGATGTCGCTGGCCGGCTGATGAACGGTGGTCCAATGACGGGCCGTTTGCCACCCCGCCACCCACGCCGTATCAGCTGAGGCGATACACGGACTAACGCCGGCCCATATCAGCTGAGCCGACACACGGACTAACGCCGGCCCATATCAGCTGAGCCGGCACACGGACTAACGCCGGCCGATATCAGCTGAGCCGACACACGGACTAACGCCGGCCCATATCAGCTGAGCCGGCACACGGACTAACGCCGGCCCATATCAGCTGAGGCGATACACGGACTAACGCCGGCCCATATCAGCTGAGCCGACACACGGACTAACGCCGGCCCATATCAGCTGAGCCGGCACACGGACTAACGCCGGCCCATATCAGCTGAGGCGATACACGGACTAACGCCGGCCCATATCAGCTGAGCCGACACACGGACTAACGCCGGCCCATATCAGCTGAGGCGATACACGGACTAACGCCGGCCCATATCAGCTGAGGCGACACACGGACTAACGCCGGCCCATATCAGCTGAGCCGGCACACGGACTAACGCCAGCCCATATCAGCTGAGCCGGCACACGGACTAACGCCGGCCCATATCAGCTGAGGCGATACACGGACTAACGCCGGCCCATATCAGCTGAGGCGATACACGGACTAACGCCGGCCCATATCAGCTGAGCCGACACACGGACTAACGCCGGCCCATATCAGCTGAGGCGATACACGGACTAACGCCGGCCCATATCAGCTGAGCCGACACACGGACTAACGCCGGCCCATATCAGCTGAGGCGATACACGGACTAACGCCGGCCCATATCAGCTGAGGCGACACACGGACTAACGCCGGCCCATATCAGCTGAGCCGACACATGGACTAACGCCGGCCCATATCAGCTGAGGCGACACACGGACTAACGCCGGCCCATATCAGCTGAGCCGACACACGAACTAACGTCGGCCACCGCAGAGGCGTTCAGCCGCCGCGCTGGCACTTATTGCACCATCTGTACACTGATCTCACCGCCTGCACACGTAACCCGCCGCTACGCTGCCACTGCACCATCTGTACACTGATCTTATCACCGCCTGCACACGTAACCCGCCGCTACGCTGCCACTGCACCATCTGCAACGGCCACTGATCTCACCGCCTGCACACGTAACCCGCCGCTACGCTGCCACCGCACCATCTGTACACTGATCTCACTGCCTCACACGTAACCCGCCGCTACGCTGCCACTGCACCATCTGTACACTGATCTTATCACCGCCTGCACACGTAACCCGCCGCTACGCTGCCACTGCACCATCTGTACACTGATCTCACCGCCTGCACACGTAACCCGCCGCTACGCTGCCACCGCACCATCTGTACACTGATCTCACCGCCTGCACACGTAACCCGCCGCTACGCTGCCACTGCACCAGCTGCAACGGCCACTGATCTCACCGCCTGCACACGTAACCCGCCGCTACGCTGCCACTGCACCAGCTGCAACGGCCACTGATCTCACCGCCTGCACACGTAACCCGCCGCTACGCTGCCACTGCACCAGCTGCAACGGCCACTGATCTCACCGCCTGCACACGTAACCAGCCGCTACGCTGCCACTGCACCAGCTGCAACGGCCACTGATCTCACCGCCTGCACACGTAACCCTCCGCTACGCTGCCACCGCACCAGCTGCAACGGCCACTGATCTCACCGCCTGCACACGTAACCCTCCGCTACGCTGCCACTGCACCAGCTGCAACGGCCACTGATCTCACCGCCTGCACACGTAACCCGCCGCTACGCTGCCACCGCACCAGCTGCAACGGCCACTGATCTCACCGCCTGCACACGTAACCCGCCGCTACGCTGCCACCGCACCAGCTGCAACGGCCACTGATCTCACCGCCTGCACACGTAACCAGCCGCTACGCTGCCACTGCACCAGCTGCAACGGCCACTGATCTCACCGCCTGCACACGTAACCCGCCGCTACGCTGCCACCGCACCATCTGCAACGGCCACTGATCTCACCGCCTGCACACGTAACCCGCCGCTACGCTGCCACCGCACCATCTGCAACGGCCACTGATCTCACCGCCTGCACACGTAACCCGCCGCTACGCTGCCACTGCACCAGCTGCAACGGCCACTGATCTCACCGCCCAGAAGTCTAACGACCCTCCACATTCGGTTTGGCACGACGTAACCAAAGCTCAGCGGTGTTTATAACCGCCCATGTTCGTCGATACTTTTGTTGTTTGTTGATTGGGGTTTTAGGGCGCGACGACTACTGGGGTCAATTTGCGACCATTCATCGATACTTCACTCGACGGTTTTGTTTACTACCATCAAATGGATAACAACGTCCTCAGACGATTTTATTACAATAGAGGCGTATCACAAAATCGCCACCGCTTCCATGAGAACTCATATAAAGTTTTCACGCAACAGGACAGTCGATGAACGTTTTACACCTTCTAATGAGCGTGTGAGTTTACAAGAATAGATAAGTTTCCGACAATGCAAGTATTTACAAGTACAATTATAGGCTGTCAACCGAGACAAAAGACCATCTGCGTGAGCGGCAGTACTTACGCCTGCCTGCTCAAAGTTGAAGTACAGTATAAAGACTCAACATAAAGTTAAACATCACCAAATACAAACTTTGAACAAACAGTCATGGAATACACTTCTGTCATTGCGCCATTATGTTCAATGTGGAGATCATCGCGCCGAAACTTTCAATGTGGGGCGACGTTAACGAAGACAAGTCGGTCCACGACTAAGTCAGACATTAACCAATTTACAGCTTACAACATTCGCACAATAATTTATCTGGGGAGGTGGCCAGATAACCCACTTCACATGGCTAGATGGGCCATGGCTAATGTATAGCGTTCCGAAGTTCTCTCTGCGTGGGACCGACACAATAGTGTCGCCGTGCGATAACGGTGGCGGCAAAGGCCGGCAAGGTACCGGGCGACCGGCGCGGCGGCGCGGCGGCGGCGAGGTGCCGCACTGCACACCGCAGGACTGGAACTAGCGCGGGCGTCAACACTGGAACTGCCGCACTGCACACCGCAGGACTGGAACTAGCGCGGGCGTCAACACTGGAACTGCCGCGCAGTCACAGCGCTGGAACTGACGCACTGCACACCACAGGACTGGAACTAGCGCGGGCGTCAACACTGGAACTGCCGCGCAGTCACAGCGCTGGAACTGCCGCACTGCACACCGCAGGACTGGAACTAGCGCGGGCGTCAACACTGGAACTGCCGCGCAGCCACAGCGCTGGAACCGCCGCACAGCCACAGGGCTGGAACTGCCGCACAGTCACAGCGCTGGAACCGCCGCACAGCCACAGCGCTGGAACCGCCGCACAGTCACAGCACTGCAGACCACACAGTACTGGAACTGCCGCGCAGTCACAACGCTGCAGACCACACAGCACTGGAACTGCCGCGCAGTCACAACGCTGCAGACCACACAGCACTGGAACTGCCGCGCAGCCACAGCACTGGAACTGCCGCGCAGTCACAGCACTGGAACCGCCGCACAGCCACAGCGCTGGAACTGCCGTACAGCCACAGCGCTGCAGACCACACAGCACTGGAACTGCCGCGCAGCCACAGCGCTGGAACTGCCGCACAGCCACAGGGCTGGAACTGCCGCACAGCCACAGCGCTGGAACCGCCGCACACCCACAGCGCTGGAACCGCCGCACAGTCACAGCACTGCAGACCACACAGCACTGGAACTGCCGCGCAGTCACAGCACTGGAACCGCCGCACAGCCACAGCACTGGAAATGCCGCACAGCCACAGCACTGGAACCGCCGCACAGCCACAGCACTGGAACTGCCGCACAGCCACAGCACTGGAACTGCCGCGCAGTCACAACGCTGCAGACCACACAGCACTGGAATTGCCGCACAGCCACAGCACTGGAACTGCCGCACAGCCACAGCACTGGAACTGCCGCACAGCCACAGCACTGGAACCGCCGCACAGCCACAGCACTGGAACTGCCGCACAGCCACAGCACTGGAACCGCCGCACAGCCACAGCACTGGAACTGCCGCGCAGTCACAGCACTGGAACTGCCGCACAGGCACAACGCTGCAGACCACACAGCACTGGAACTGCCGCGCAGTCACAGCACTGGAACTGCCGCGCAGTCACAACGCTGCAGACCACACAGCACTGGAACTGCCGCGCAGTCACAGCACTGGAACTGCCGCGCAGTCACAGCACTGGAACTGCCGCGCAGTCACAACGCTGCAGACCACACAGCACTGGAACTGCCGCACAGCCACAGCACTGGAACCGCCGCACAGCCACAACACTGGAACTGCCGCGCAGTCACAGCACTGGAACTGCCGCACAGCCACAGCACTGGAACCGCCGCACAGCCACAGCACTGGAACTGCCGCGCAGTCACAGCACTGGAACTGCCGCACAGGCACAACGCTGCAGACCACACAGCACTGGAACTGCCGCGCAGTCACAGCACTGGAACTTCCGCGCAGTCACAACGCTGCAGACCACACAGCACTGGAACTGCCGCGCAGTCACAGCACTGGAACTGCCGCGCAGTCACAGCACTGGAACTGCCGCGCAGTCACAACGCTGCAGACCACACAGCACTGGAACTGCCGCACAGCCACAGCACTGGAACCGCCGCACAGCCACAACACTGGAACTGCCGCGCAGTCACAGCACTGGAACTGCCGCGCAGTCACAGCACTGGAACTGCCGCGCAGTCACAGCACTGGAACTGCCGCGCAGTCACAACGCTGCAGACCACACAGCACTGGAACTGCCGCACAGCCACAGCACTGGAACCGCCGCACAGCCATAACACTGGAACTGCCGCACAGCCACAGCGCTGGAACCGCCACGCAGCCACAGCACTGGAACCGCCGCACAGCCACAACACTGGAACTGCCGCGCAGTCACAACGCTGCAGACCACACAACACTGGAACTGCCGCACAGCCACAGCACTGGAACCGCCGCACAGCCACAGCACTGGAACTGCCGCACAGCCACAGCGCTGGAGCCGCCACGCAGCCACAGCACTGGAACCGCCGCACAGTCACAACACTGGAACTGCCGCGCAGTCACAACGCTGCAGACCACACAGCACTGGAACTGCCGCACAGCCACAGCACTGGAACCGCCGCACAGCCACAGCACTGGAACTGCCGCACAGCCACAGCGCTGGAACCGCCACGCAGCCACAGCACTGGAACCGCCGCACAGCCACAACACTGGAACCGCCGCACAGCCACAGCACTGGAACCGCCGCACAGCCACAGAGCTGCAGGCCACACAGCACCACTGTGACTGACCAAAACACTGAAACTGGCCACAGCACTGTGACTACCACAGTCCACAGTACTGTAACATGCCGCGGCACTGTACCAGGCCACAGCTCTGCAACTGGCGCACAGTCCCGGCCAACCGACTGCGACGTGTCGGGAATATCCGATATCCAGAGATCAGACATGAGATGTTTTCAAAGACAAGGCGATCGCGGCAGAGGGTATTGACACAATACACGACGCAAACATGCGTTACATGCGGTTGTTCCCATAACCAGGTGCACGTGAGCTGCGCAATATCCGGAGGCAGCGCCACACAGTGTCATTTCTCAGCGCATAACTCCAGTAGGTACCAGTGGCAGCCCATCAATATGGTGGCAGCTAGGAAGCATGACCATCAACATCATCGACCAGCAGTTGGCGCGTAGCAAACCTACGGCATACCTGCGCGGCTACGAAACAATACCGAGCAATGACACCTCATTTTCGCTGCGTCATTGTCGTCCCACTCATCGCAAACACGCTGCTTTACCGTGACAACAGAATGAGCCTCATTCCGCCGCGTGTGTATTTTATTATTGCCATCATTGTGAAGAGGGTAATACATTGAATTTAAACTTCGTGTAACATTGCAATGGCATAGGGAGCCTTTACGATGTGTCTACTGATGAACAAGTAAACGCCATAGGTGGAAGCCAAGCAGGAACAATATAATAATGGTAGTAGCAAAGGCGACTGACTCACCATACCAAAATAGCACCTTCTAGTGGTGCCAGTTTCAGAAAATATTTGTCCAATGTCCGACCGATGTCCAAGACCATGATCGGCTGTCCGTCCGAAACTGTCCGAGAATCATTTTTGGTCCGAAATTTGTCCCAAAGCAGAAAAAGTGTTTGATATGGACCTGTGGCACACTTTCTTTTTTTAATAAAAAAAAGTAACTAAGATATTTTCGCCACAAGCCATCCTTGGGCATTGGTGTCCGAAAATGTCCAAAGAAATGTACTTATGTCCGTCCGTAAACCTAATCGGTCTTCGGACAAATTCGGAATTCCGAGAATGATGGTACCGACTGGCACCACTAGCACCTACTACTATATGTATCATCTTAGCGCGCAACTGCCGCCTTACGGGACATCCAAGCGGCACATACTCGAGGCGAAAGTGATAAATGCGGAAGTGAAGCTACGTGCGGTACCTGTCGGAAGCGTGACGTGACTGTCACCTCGGAGCTGAGTCGCAGCGGTCACCGCTGCCGTGCGGGGCGACACCAACCGTCACGGGGCGCTGGAGACAGGACACACGCGCACACACACATACACGTCGCCTGACGGGAGCACCGTCACCCCCAGGCCGCGCTGTGCGCCGACGAACGGGACCTGTCGGAGGGGGGGGGGGGGCGAGACAGCGACCGTGACAGTTAGGTATCGTCCTGAACTGAACACCCGACAGCCAAGCCGCGGGGGGCGTGACGTCGGTACACCCCGACTAACTGTGTAGCCGTCACGGATATCGCCGGCAGCAGAGTGAGAAAGGATCCATCCATCTCAATCTGATCTAATACAAACCATCCAATCTGGATACAGAACCAGTCCGAATCCACTTATTGCTCGATGCTGATCCAAAACATACGAGGCTCAAAATGTGAATGTGAAATGCAAACTCAGGCTCGTTGACCCTTTAACCCGTTCACACATTTACATTTTTCGGGAGATAATGGACCGCGTGAATTCAGACTCGCGGTGCCCGGGAAAAGGTATGCGTGCGCAGGCTCAGCATGTCTTCGGAAACGGGTAAATGCCGACCCCATAAAATGAGGTGCGCTCTGAATTGTCCACTCGCATGGTCCACACGCAAGCAACTTATAAACAAAGATCCTTTCCATGTCCGCTTGTTAAGAAGCTTTTGTAATCCAGGACAATCCGATGTTTTCGATTAGATTATGGATCGAACAATTCGAGCAATTCATTTCGGCGTCTGACCCTCAGAAGGTCGGAGCGGAGGGCGGCTCCCCGCTTTGGTAACAGCTGACTCCAGCAGCCATGTGGCCGTCAAGAGTTCGACACAGCTGACTCCAGCAGCCATGTGGCCGTCAAGAGTTCGACACAGCTGACTCCAGCAGTCATGTGGCCGTCAAGAGTTCGACACAGCTGACTCCAGCAGTCATGTGGCCGTCAAGAGTTCGACACAGCTGACTCCAGCAGTCATGTGGCCGTCAATAGTTCGGTCACAGCTGACTCCAGCAGTCATGTGGCCGTCAAGAGTTCGACACAGCTGACTCCAGCAGTCATGTGGCCGTCAATAGTTCGGTCACAGCTGACTCCAGCAGTCATGTGGCCGTCAATAGTTCGACACAGCTGACTCCAGCAGTCATGTGGCCGTTATATATATATAGTTGGTCGTGGTCAATAGTTGGTGGGTGCGACATTACCGGTCATGTGGCGGATCACCGGGCAGTGGGAGGCGGATCACCGGGCGGTGGGAGGCGGATCACCGGGCGGTGGGAGGCGGATCACCGGGCGGTGGGAGGCGGATCACCGGGCGGTGGGAGGCGGATCACCGGGCGGTGGGAGGCGGATCACCGGGCGGTGGGAGGCGGATCACCGGGCGGTGGGAGGCGGATCACCGGGCGGTGGGAGGCGGATCACCGGGCGGTGGGAGGCGGATCACCGGGCGGTGGGTGGTGGTGGGTGGCGGTGGGTGCGACATTACCGGTCATGTCGCGGATCACCGGGCGGTGGGAGGCGGATCACCGGGCGGTGGGTGGTGGTGGGTGGCGGTGGGTGCGACATTACCGGTCATGTCGCGGATCACCGGGCGGTGGGTGGCGACTGGCGACACTACCGGGCCGGACTGGGTGCGAAGGTGCGGAGGTGCGGAGGTGCGGGACGACGGCCGCCGACCGCACACCGCCGACCGTGCCGTGACTCGCCGGTTTGAAGACGATCCGCACCGTGACGTCGTCAGTGCGAGACGGCGGCGCCAGTCGCGGGTTCAGGGACTCCCGGCACACAGGTCTCATGTGGCGTCTCGGTGCTGAAGTCAGCAATGGCATGTGCTCCGTTACAAATCATTGCGAAATCACGCAGCACCATACCATTCGCGGGGGCCAATGGAGTCCGCTCCCCGAGCGGAGTCCCCTGGAGTCATCCGGTGATTCAAAGGCAGAATCGAGGAGCGGTATGCATTTTCCTGGACAACAAAATTGAACAAAATGAATGTGTCGGGCGCGTTCTCCGAGTTTGTAGACTAGTCGCAAAATTAAACTTCTGTTACTCAGTTCTCACATAACCGGTTCCGCGTCCTCAAAAGCCCGCTCAAATTGTCCCATTTTCACGGAACATTGAACGTGGTTCCCAGGCAATATTCCACGGAGGGGTTGTGGCAGATGTGACGTCACATATGGGACCAGTGACCTGCTGACGTCACCGGTGGGACAGTGTACGCCGTCGCCGCTAACGCCGACCCGGCAGGACCACCGCCGCGACCCGGCCGGCAACTTTTTACCGGCGCCGCCGCCGCCATAAATCGAAAATAAGTATGGAAAATTGGTAAGACTGTGAGAAACAATGGCAGCGCCGGCGCGGCAAATCGGGCAACGCCGCTGGTCCGTCCCGGACCGACCAGGACCATTCCGGACCGACCAGGACCATTCCGGAGCGTCCCGGACCGTCCAGGACAATTCCGGACCGACCAGGACCGTCCAGGATACTTTCAGACAGTGTCTGACCATCTCAGACCGTCTCAGATCATCGTAACTTGTTCCATATCGCCGCAGGTCATCCCACCCTGTCCAGCATCGTCCTCGGCAGTCCATGGCATTTCCGGATCGCCCCAAACTGTCTCAGATCGTTCCTCATGCTCCCACTGTATCGTTGATAATCATAGACCGTCCAGGACCGCTCCAAATCATCAAGACCAATCAGAAACCATTCTCGGTAATCCTGCCCTCTATACTATTTTGGATCGTTTCAGATCGTCTCGGTCTGAGCGTCACCTCGGACCGGCGTCAGACCGTAGTGAGGAGTCAGTTCCGCACAACATGCAGACGTAGGTAAACACATGCGAGGCATGACAAGATACGATCGATGACGGCAGCGATCTGACCAGTTCCGCGGGGCCCAACTGGCTCGGTTTCAGACGCGAGCTACCCCGGGAGCCAGATCTGCAAAGAAGGGACAACCCCTTCCTTCGTTTTCTTAGACAGGGTATCAGATCGCAGGGGCAGATACAAGCAACGGGGTGGGCGCCCTCCACTCCATGGAAATTGGCGCCCCTGTGCCGAAGGCGCAGGCGCACTAGTTTTGCGCTGAGGGCGCAACCTGGGCGACGCAGGCGCACCAGGAGTGGCACATTCCGCGCCTCAGGAGACATCTGATGCCTTCAAACATCAGCGTTATACACTAGACATGCACACAATACTCCGTTACTTTTTTTAATGGAAGGCGTCCCAACTGGCAATTGCCCCGTCCCCCCCCCTTGTGTATGCCGATGCCCCCAATTCCGGAAGGGGCGCCCCGATGCCCGAAAACCATCCCGAACTTCGGAACTTCGGAAGGGCACCCTCGAAACCCGGAAGTGCTCCCTCAAACGCGATGAGGTGCACCCCGAATCTGAGGAGGGCGCCCCCAAACCCATGGAGGGCGCCCTCAAACCCATGGAGGACGCCCTCAAACCTATGTGGGGCGTCCCCAAATCATAGCACTGTCAAAATGGGTTTGGTGTGTTACAGCAATTCTATATTTTGGCGCGACACTGTAATTTTTCCACGATAACCTTGCCGCCCCTCATGACATGGCGCCCCCGTCAGGTGCCGCAAAATGCGCCCCTCTGGCCTGTTGCCCCCCCCATGAAAATCCTGGATCCGCCCCTGTCAGATCGGCCCATTGACTGCAGCTCTGGTTCCGGTCATATTCAATTATGTCTGGTGTTTAAGGTCGCCGTCGTTAGCGCCCGAGCCAGGACGGATGAGATGACAATTAGGCTGATGATGGTTATTCTCTGGACTTTCGGGCATCGCACGGCCGTTCGGACGGTGACCCGCCGCCCTCGCGCTGCTCCAAAATACCGAGTGCCACCGCCCGGGGCGGGCCGTCAATAGCTCCGCGTGGAGTCTTCTGGCGCGCCGCCAAGGTCACGTCACGGCCGGCCGTCACATGGGCTCCTCACGTGGAGTCGGGCCTGTCAGACCGTCTGCTCTCCGTGGAGTGGGACCACTACGTCGCACCGCCGCGCAGGGGAGGGGGGGGGGGGGGGGTCCCGGTGTGGTTGGAGGCAAACAAAAGACAAAGACTTGGGTTAAGTTCATGTAACGAAGCGCCACGACGGGGATGTATTGATCATCAGTCCTTGAACCTACTGTGCTTTTTGTATGCAAGAGTATCATCTTGGATTTTAAAAATACATTTATTCATATTTCCACGAAGCTTTATGGCAGTTTTCCACCCGTGATCTCCGACATTACAAACGATATATGCTAATTCGCGGTATTGCAGAGTCTTGAACTGCAATAACTTTAAAGGGAAATATTCACCCTCCCTCCCCAATGGAGTTATTACTTGAAATCGACAGACGAGACCAACATATATTATAAATTCATCACATTTTGTATATAAACATTCCTACCGAAAAATATGCCAAGTTAAAGTTGATAAGCGATCCACGCTTATAAAGGTCGGTACACTCAAGTACTTGGTAACGAATTTCGAATTCTGGGCTTCTCTCGTAATGTTTTTCGACAAAATTGTATGGAAAATATGTCTATTGTGTCTCTGTCTATTGTGATTATGTGCCCTTCTATCCTTAACAATCCATAAACATTGAATACAAAGGTAACCAAATTAGCAGTTAACTTATACACCCAACGGCGGGCGGCCTAGTGGGGTTGCGACCCTCAATTTGTGCAAATTGGTTAATTTATTTTCAACATTAGGAGTTTTGTATAGTTTTGTCTCTGGCTGTATATAACACTATGCTTTAGCTTATATCATGACAATTCCCCCCCCCCCCAAAAAAAAAAAATCAAAAAAAAAAATCAAATAACAATGGAAAAACTGCCAATTAAATCGGAAGTCCACTTATGCACCCAACGGCGACCTATTGTCGGCGATTTGTTGCATTAACCAATCAGGGACGTTGTCACGCTTCTTGGCGCACTTACTTCATTTCTGGCCCTATGACTTGTTTACAAATCAACATTCAAACAAGAGATAGTGATGGATCATACTGTTCGTCACCATATGTAAGTACATATTTGGTTAATTTCCCAAAATGTAATTTTTGAAATATAAAAAGCTGTTATTTCACTTTTAAATTGAGGCACGATCAATTTGATACCATAGATGTGTCACATACAAATGCAAATAAATCAATCAACAGGTCATAATGTCCTTTAGCATAAGCCAGCACCTTGCCTCACTTGCAAATCCGCTCCTAACAGCACTAATTGCCAGGTCCCCATACCACTTCAACTGTCAACACATCCGTTGTTCGATTGGTACGAACGTACCACTTCCCTGGCACACTAATCGTATTCTTCATTGTCGCAAACCATCACAGCGCATTCCATACATTCAATATGTCTATGTGGCCTCTCGAACAGTAGAGTTCTCTGCGTGACCTTCCTGTTCTTTTCCCCTTTCCACAATATTTTTGCGTAACGAAACCTGCACCAATAAGGTAAAGGAACTCTTCTTTCATCGATATGTAATAGAATTAATGCAAAATAATTTAGAGAAAAAACAAAATATTTTGTGTGCTATAAGAGAGAAGCCTCAATATTTGTATCCTCCCGATAATCGAACATCATTGCTCCTCGAGCTGCTGTAGCCGACCGAACACACGCGCTGCTGATGACAATCTCGAGATAAAACCGCACGTGAAGTCATGGGCCACGAGCCAAATTCCCGACACAAGTTGTGTCAGAGCACGCTAGGTATGCGGCTTATGGTCCGGAATGATGCGCAGCATCATACAATCAAGGGAAAGGAGTATGTCCCCATGCAGGAACGAGGAAAAATTCCCAGCACACAGTTACTAGGAAGGCAGGAGGCATTTTTGACATTTGTTTGCCGTTTTTGTTTATACCATCTTCGAACTGGCATGCAAATTACAATAGGGTCTGTACTGTGCAGATACACAAAAGAGATATTACTTTGCTACAGTTAAAACAAAATAACATTCGACCAGTTGGCGATTGTGTGGACATTTTTTTAGGCATATGCTTATTTGAATGCTGTAGTGACAATCATTTCCTTAAGTAAATGTGCTTTCCCCAGTCTGCAGAGCAAAAAGTTATCGAGGTTTCGCGTAACTGAAGGTTATTGCGGTCAACATTTCCCAGATGTCGCGTTAACAAGGCATTGCACGTGACAAATACTAGTTTACAACAGTGGTAACGGTTGTGCATTCCCGATATAAAGAACACATTGGAGTCAAATTCAGAAGACAGCGAGCAACTCCGATCAGGACTGCAACGTCGGGCTACACGAGTCTGGGCGCAAACAGAGCGGAGAGCGATTGGAGCAGTCCAAAACCGAAACAAACGTTGTCATACGCACATGTTGATTTGGAAAATTAACTGAGCACTGACGTCAAAATGAAAATTAAACGATTCCTTAATTTAAACGAGAATTAGAATAATACACTACACAAAAAAAGAAGCAAATGACACTACTTACACTATTGATTTGTTCTTAATCTTGACAGAATAGTCACCAGTTCAATCAAAAGTCATGACATTATTTTCATGAATTCAGTCACAAACTTCGTGCTTAGAACATCCTTGCCGTGGAAAACAATGCAATTCAACTCATTCAAAAGATGATCGTTCCCATCCACCTGGATGTAGTTGTTCAGGGATACAAAAACGTTCTTAGTCACAAACTCGAAGAAATACAACGTAATCGAGCAAGCTTATAACAAGCATCTGATGTACTTCACGAGCTTTAGGTGGCTGTTTCCAAAGCTACAATAGCCACATCCGTCGTCCAGTGAAACACCCATGCACGGCACCTGCTGCACGGACAGGCCGCTACGGGCTTGTTTCTGGGCTAACGAGCCGTTGTGCCTCTCTCACGTCGCCACCGACACGCCGACGAGGCAGCGCGGCCGATCCACACTGCGCGCACGCCCGTTGTATGCAAGTGTCGATTGTTTCTGTGACTGCTCTAATAACCGGACACAATCGGGCCCGCCCGCGCAAAAACCTCGCCGGCCCCGATCCTCCACCGCCGGCGCCGCCGCCGCCGACGCCGCCGCCGCCGCTCCGACCCGCTGGGATCAAGGGCCGCACGAGCCGCCGCCGCCGCCAGTGACGTCAGCTGCTGCCAGGTAAAACGGCCGGCCGCAGCGGCCCAGCAGCATTCGGTGTCGGACCGCGCAGCCGGCAGCAGCTCTCCCTCCCTCTCTCAGAGAAGCTCGGCAGCTCGAGCTCAGACGCCGGTCCGGGACAGGCAGAGAGGCGGGCAGCGGCGGCGGACAGCGGCAGCGGCGGCGGACAGCGGCGGCGGACAGCGGCAGCGGCAGCGGCGGCGGACAGCGGACAGCGGCAGCGGCAGCGGACAGCGGCAGCGGACTGATATACGCTCATCGGACAGCTACAGCGAGGTGAGTGACTGACTGACATCACCACGGACCCGCTGTGTTCAGGGTAGCGATACACACTCGATGGGGCTCAGTATAGTCATTTTTTAGTTTTTATTTTCGGAAGTGCATTGAACGTGACTTGATTTAGCCACCAGCTAGCCCGTCTGTTTCATAAAGGAATAGTGTTGATCGTATTTCAGCCATGGGATGCATCTAAGCCATCTTCATGACAACGTATTTTACTGAGAGTAAGCTTTTTACATTCAGTCCTTACTTGTGGTTTCGTCCACAAGAAATGATAACCAATCGCACATTTGTCCAAATTTAGAGCTCATTGCCGACAACAACTTCACGGAGGCACTTAACTTAAAATCAATCATCAACACTTGAAAAGCACTTGCCACTCCTATGGTTTTGACGCACATTAATATGCACACACGTGCCTACAAGTTAGATACACATGCGAACACATTCAAGGAGCACTTCCTCTCGTTAACGTAAATGCAAATGGTTTCGAGACTAATAGGCGATATATGTATATCCAGTTACGCGAGATGCACAGAGGGTGACACCACCACGCTCCAGCCGGCATGTAATTTGGATAACGGTGAGATGGCTCCCTCCCCTTCTGAACGGAAGTCAGTCGTCACCGCCCACTCATGACGGGAACAGTTCAGAGTCCCTCCGGCTGACGGATAATTTGCCTGCGTTTCCGCCGCGTGATGAGGAGAGCGTCACTGCACGTCTCTTAACAGTTCTCTCTGCGCCAAAATGCCAGTCACATGTCAACCCGACCGCACCGGGAGAGGCGGCCGAACCTGTATTAAATACCATGCGCAGTCATTCTAATGGTCCGGACACCGTAATGTATTATTCACACCTCAGTTGATCTTTAAGACACCAAAAGCAGCCCAGCGATCGAACCGTTAATGTATTCAATTCTGCCTATTAATCACAGCATGCCAATACACATTGGAGGTAATATATTCAGATAAAATAATCAAGGATGTGTAATTACGCAAACGAGTCCAAAAATGCATGCTAAATGCGTACCGGGCCAGTGCACAACACCGCCAGATGACCACGGCTGGTCGACCCGCGGTGTTAATGGCACCATTAGACGGCCAGTGGCCCTTCATATTAGTGTGCGGGCTGCTCTGCCGGCCGGCCAAAATGTACGAAACACATGTCGCCAGGCGTACCGAGCCTAAACTAGAGATAGGAACAGTGCAGTGCAAGTCATACTTCATCGCATAAAACATACAGGTAACCACTACCAGAATACATCACACAGCACTTGCCGTTAAGTTTAGTGGCATGCTTAGATCATTAGTGCACTTAAACACACATTTTACATTGAAAGGCAGCAGGTAATGTAATGCCTCCACATTTTGGGGATTTGACACATTTTCTGTCAGATTAAGTTGAGTACAGAGCGATCAAATTGTATTGTACTAAAATTCTACGCAGCGATTGTCGTGTGAAAACCTTCAATAGGGTACCACAGCACCTGTCGAATATGACGCTCGATAATGAGACTGAATCTCAGAGGTTTAATTTCCCTTTCAATCATCGTTGAAGAGTGACAGAGAGAGCCGGCATCATCCGTGGCCAGACGATAACACTATCACATAATTTCCACCCCATCTCAGCATTTCATGACCGTTGCCATGTCAGCCTTATTATTATTTCCAGAAGAGCCGCCGCGTTCTTTCTCTTCGCGGTAAAACTATACTACTCACACTAATTATACCCTTCCTGAAAACGGAGGCAAACAGTTGCATCCTCCTTTCACCACCATTCCGATTATCGTAAATAAGGACAACAATTGACACCTGATTATTGAACAATTTACCCGGATTGCATAGCCTGCCGTTGTTAATGAGCCGCGCCGTTTTAGCTCGTGCCCAGTTTGCTAAAAGCCTCCTATTACACCAAACAATGATGATACCGTGATGACAGGAAATCACTCGGCGTCTGTTCATTGGCACACCGGCAGCTTCTTTTGTCACCATGGCACGTGCGGTAACGAGTTTCGAGCGCTTCCCACGCCTGAGACGAGCCTTTTAATGGCGGTGCCTTTATACGTGGCGCCCGATCATAACCGGATGGCGCGGAACATTGGTGTCCATTACACGCCTGCTTCCGAGATAATTTATTTGCTAAAAGAACATGTTCTGGACATTGTCATGTGTAAGAAATAGTTGTGCAGACATACTATTTTTTTTTTTAACCAACTAAATAGGAGTGAAAAGGTTTTGCGTAATAGTAATTGTAATTGAACACTACGAATGCTACATAATACCACGCTCAAGTAAAAACTCTTCGAATCTATGGGTAGGAATCCATTAGCTATATTTTGTAAAGACGTCTAAGGTGAAACACAGTTCAAACCAATGTTACTCGCTGCACATTAAACTGAGCTTAAAATGCAGACAATCCCCACGGTCGACGTTTACCGAGGCCATCCTGAGAACATTTCCCGAAACAATCCACCTTCACATCAGCCGAGGCGCGGGAATCGCGGGAGGGAAGCCATCCATGGCTCGGCATGACGTGTTCGTTCAATTTCCGGCCGACACGCCCAACCATGACATCTTCACTCCGCACTTCCAAACCGTCCCGCCACGGCTGCTGCACGTGCAAACACTATCCGCACACACAGTCAGCAAAACTTTTCCCCTGCGCGCGTCCCACCCGCGTCGCCACCGGACAAAAACTGCGCCTAATGGTCGCCATATGGTGGCCATCGGCGGCCGCCGCCGCGCCGGGAGGACGCAGTCAGCGAACTCGTGCACAATGTCCGCAGACTGCCCCCGGCGGCACAACTACCGTCCAACAAAAACCGAGAAACGACAAAACAGCTTAAACGCGTATAAAAACCACCGTTCCGAAGATTACATGTGCACGACATTATTGCCATGATATCTGTATTGCTGTTCATGGAATAGAATCAAATTGCTTCGACAAAAACAAAACTGCGGATTTGTCTTTTTCCGTGTAAACCTATGCCACACGGAATGGGTCGGCGCCTGGATGGGTGTCGTCGGCCGGGTATCGTTCATCATATCCACAGTTAGTGTCATTTGTCCGTTTGCCGATGCATCAGCCCGGCTCTCGACCGATGACACTGTCGCGGGCTGCGCGGCCTCGACGGCGCGGTCAGAACCAACACTCCACCGCGATCCGCCGACACTCCACCGCGATCCACCGACACTCCACCACGATCCACCGACACTCCACCGCGATCCGCCGACACTCCACCACGATCCGCCGACACTCCACCGCGATCCGCCGACACTCCACCGCGATCCGCCGACACTCCACCGCGATCCGCCGACACTCCACCGCGATCCGCCGACACTCCACCGCGATCCGCCGACACTCCACCGCGATCCGCCGACACTCCACCGCGATCCGCCGACACTCCACCGACACTCCTCCGCGATCCGCCAACACTCCAGCGCGATCCGCCACCACTCCTCCGTCACCGTACGGCGCGGCGTCAGAGCCAGCCGTGTCCGGATCTCGCCGACCGACCGTCCGGGATGTGGCGATGGACCGCGACAATCTAGACTGTGGATCGGAGGCGCTGAACACTCGCCTGTCGCGCTCACTCCCCGGAGCGGGACGATCTCAGGACAGATCAAATCGATCGCACGGAACAGACCTCCGGCTAATGCCAGGATGGGCTGGCTTTTACAAGGCGATAAAATGCTCACCATATTCTGAGGCAATACCCACAGCGCTTTAGCTCTACAGACGACTCGGCTTTGCCGTGGTACCCTACGCCCCTCATAAATTCACGAATACATGAAGTTCGTCCCCTCTTGCTGTAGGCACTGGGCGTCAGTCGATAGCCCACAATCCATACCACACCGCAACCGACGCCACGTGGCTGGCCGCTGCCGGCCAGGGGCGTGTTCCGGGGCCGGCGCTCAAAAACATCCGCCATCCGGTGCGAAGGGGTGCCATCACTCCGCCGGACGCCAACAGAATCCATTTATTACCCCGGGGGTGACGGCCGACGGTCCGGGTACCGGCGGCCACTGGCGGTCAGTGGCATATCCTATCTACCCTGCCCTCCCACCCCCGGCTCCCCGCGACCTTCCTCTCCGCCCACCCAGCAAACAGCGGCGGAATCCGGCCCGCGGCCAGCAAACAAACAGCGGCGGAATCCAGCCCGCAGCCAGCAAACAAACAGCTGGACAACAGAGCACAGTCCCCGGGCCACGCGCCGAGCAGTACCAACACAAGACAGAGCACAGCCCCCGGGCCACGCGCCGAGCAGTACCAACACAAGACAGAGCAGAGCCCCCGGGCCACGCGCCGAGCAGTACCAACACAAGACAGAGCACAGCCCCCGGGCCACGCGCCGAGCAGTACCGACACAAGACAGAGCACAGCCCCCGGGCCAAGCGCCGAGCAGTACCAACACAAGACAGAGCACAGCCCCCGGGCCACGCGCCGAGCAGTACCAACACAAGACAGAGCACAGCCCCCGGGCCACGCGCCGAGCAGTACCGACACAAGACAGAGCACAGCCCACGGGCCACGCGCCGAGCAGTACCAACACAAGACAGAGCACAGCCCACGGGCCACGCGCCGAGCAGTACCAACACAAGACAGAGCACAGCCCCCGGGCCACGCGCCGAGCAGTACCAACACAAGTTGAGAGGGCGAGAGCCCGCTCTCGTGGATACAATCAACAGCTCGACCAGCACCGGGTCACCGGCTTTATGGGTTTATCATGCCGGCCACCTATGTGATGAGTGCTATGTTCCAGCCCCGTGCCTCGTGCCTCGCCAGAAGTCATCGATTTCAGTCCCCCAGGCGGCAGCCCTCTGTGCAGCTAGAGCAATCTACAATTACAACGCCGGTAAAACGGTGGTCAATAACGTTTGGCACGGTGATTCATATTCATGAAGCTTAGCAAATGACCAAACAAAAACAAGATAATCACATTCATTACGGCCAGCGCACGGCACGAGGCACGGGACTGGAACATAGTGAGAACTGACCGCACGGGTCAATGGCATGATCCACCCATAGTCCGGAATTAGCTCCACTCCAACGGCACTGAAAAAGCCGACTGTTCCGCTGCAAGGGACGACTTTATGATGGCCGCGGGGTATCCCGGGGTGCTGAACCGCCGCGATGCTGGGAAACTTCCGCGACAGCGCCGGCCGCCGGCTCGCGCGGCACCACCATAAATCGGCCGGAGCCGTCCTCGGCGCGGGAACGTGTCCCACCCCCGCGCCAGACGGAGGCGGCGCGGCGCGGTCACTGCTCCGCGGAACCTGCCGACTGGACCTTCCGAGCCCACCGGACCCGGCACTGGACTGGTGGCAGGTCAGCAGAAGGTGACGAGCTTAATTTCCCGCCCACACCCGTCCCGGTGATTTGAGCTTAATTTCCCGTCCCGGTGTTGACTGTCATCATCCTAATGGCCATTTAAGCGGCAGGGTGTAACCTAAGTAGCCTATTTCTCAGAAGCCGCTATAAAATGCTCCCGTTTATCATGGCAGTACTGATCCGGCAACAAGGCACCTGTCTGTGCCGCGTGTACAATGGCGCCTCCGCTGCCACCACATCCCGCCGCTCCGTCACCGTCATCCCCGCCGCTCCGTCACCGTCACCGTCACCGTCACCGTCACCGTCACCGTCACCGTCACCGAGTCACTGGCCTCCGCCGGTGGCCGTCATCGCGCCCAAGGCGGTCCGCCACCGCTCCGGCGCTCACGGCCGTGTGTGGACTATGGGCGGCGGGCCGGCGGTCAGCACCCGGGCCGCGGCCGGCACACACCTCCTCCAGCCGGGAGTCGCCACGCACTGCAGGGAGCCAGCCCCGCCACCGCCTGACCCGCCCCCAGGCCACGGCCGGCACACACCTCCTCCAGCCGGCACGCACTGCAGGGAGCCAGTCCCGCCGCCGCCTGACCCGCCCCCAGGCCGCGGCCGGCACCCCCCCCCCCCCCAGCCGGCAGTCGCCACGCACTGCAGGGAGCCCCGCCGACGCCGCCTGACCCCCCCCTCCAGACCGCCCACCACCGTCTCCAACAGCACTCCAGCGCCGGGGGTCACGTACCCGCCCTGCAGGGTGTGGACGTCGCCCCGGCGTGGCACGCCGCTAGCCACTAGGGGCGACGTATCCGCCTTGCAGGCAGCGAGGGTTCGTTGTATGCCTCCGGGGCGACACGCGCTGCAGGATGTTTCCGATGAATATCTCAAAAGTTTGCTTATTTGTTCATTGGTCATGTAAAATAATGGATTAGAAAAAAGATCATCGCAAAACTCCAATATCTGGCCATCGATGTCTGTCAGCTTCCGAGACGTTGCAATAGGTTGCCAATGTTTATTTCTGCCAGTATGGCGCAGCGTATCCCCGGCAACAAATCACAGAACCTCACGTGAAGGGCGGCAGTTCTGAAGTTTCCGGCTGCCAAGGCACCATGAACGTCTCAGCGTGCGTGTCACCCGGGGCGGCGGACGGATGCCGATATTAATTTGTCTTGCGCTGTCCGCCGCGAAACCCATAATTACCGCGCGGCAGTGGAGGTGGCATTACGTGTAATGGAGGGCCACCGGGTATCGGTCCAGCCACGGAGGCGTTCACGTTGGACCGCCTCTCACGCCGGCCGGGAAAACGCCCCGGCCGGCTGTGCGCGTCTTTCACGGTCGCCCGGCGGGGGGCACGCCGGCCGGGTAAGGCGCTAGTCACGGCCCGGCCCGCCCGGCCAGGAGCGAGGGCTCTATTAGCGGCCGAGTGTCGCTCGGGACAGCAGAGGCACGGCCGCGGCTCGGCAGCGGAGCTCGGCGGCGGAGCTCGGCGGCGGAGCTCCACGCGTGAAGGTCGTGATGCATACACCACCATCTCACCACATCACAGCTCCCGGCCAGCGGACAGCCGGCACAGGACGCACCGTACCGCAGCCGGCCACAGTATCACGGGACACACGGAGACGATAACAAAAAACACTCTCGGTGGCAGTAGCGGTGTCGGCTCGGTGTCGACTCGGTGGTGGCGGCGGTGGTGCACTTTCGATGTCTGCGGCGGCTGCGGCGGCGGTTGGCCCAGGTGTGATGCTGCGCGTCTCAGCCACCTGGGCCCGGCTGGGACAGCTGCCGCCGCCACCGGAACAGGTGGAGGGTCGCCGGGCCGCCCGCAGGCCGCAGAATGACCGCGCCACCCGACAGACGCGAGATGGCGCCGCACGAGACATTTTGGTAATTATGTCCCGTTCGATTCGGTCCTTTTTCATTCAGCACAGGCTAGTTAGTCAAGCACCACATATACTGTGTGTCTATGGCAATATATCAGACACCGGCCTTCGGAAGATTTCGATAAAGCCTTCTGTTGTATCACATAACATGAATTCAAATGTCGATATGCTTGTGGTTTCCTCTTAACGGCAGGAACAACAGGAGTGATACAGAAACTAAGATAACTTACGAAATTCTTGGCAGTTTGGTAGCCGTTTTTGTTTTAGCAGGATTCATACATCGGCTTATAAATAGTGAACAAGACAGACTCATCCATTCATAGCCTCTAAATTCCCAAAATAAAATTCCACTACCTTTTTAACACAATCGGCACCCGTTCTGCAGTACAGAGTTGCCTGCACGTAAACACATCCTGAGGTATGACCGAGGTATGACCAAGGTATGACCAAGGTATGACCAAGGTATGACCAAGGTATGACCAAGGTATGACCAAGGTATGACCAAGGTATGACCAAGGTATGACCAAGGTAAACATCCTGAGGTATGACCCAGCACGCCACGCATCGCAGCAGCACGCTGGCATCAATACATGTATCCAACGGAGACTGCAGTGCAGACCATATAACTAACCCGCCTCGCCGGAGACTGCCGCCGCGCACAGGGCGCTAACACCAACACGCGCCCAAACCACAGCCAGCGCTCGCCACCGATCACACCGATCCCAGTCACCAGTCATTCCGCAGACACGTGCCTGGCCGGTCCGTGATATTCAGAGGCGCGTCTTCCGGTCGTCTCGTGATTCTCAGAGGCGCGTCTGCCTGTCGTCTCGTGACACTCAGAGGTGTCGTCTCGTGACCCTCAGAGGCACGTCTGTCAGCCATCTCGTGACACTCGGCAGTCGCGGGGCGCGCGCCGGGCGTGACGTGACCCTCAGGAGCGCGTCTGTCAGCCATCTCGTGACACTCGACAGACGTGCGGCACGTGCCGAGCGTGACGTGCAGTGCACCTCATCGCGACGCGCGCCGCCGCCGCCGCCAATTGTCGGCGCGTGCCGGCAGCTGATGATTGGCCGCTCCGTTAGCTGAGGTCGTGCAGACACCCCGCGAGGTCGCCGCGGATGGGCGCCGCCTGCAGCGCACCAGTGCAGCACACTCTCACTGAACGCGCATCAGGCGGTGGACCGCCGCCACACGGCTCATCGCCAGGTCGTAGGTCCCGCTCGTAAATCCCGCTCGTAGGTCCCGGTCGTAGGTCCCGGTCGTAAATAGTAAGCAGGTGTGGCGCGCCGCCAACAGAGCGGCTGTCAACACATCAGTGGCATGGAAATGCAGCGTAATTGCTCATTACAGCTGCGTGAGTCATCCACAGTGGGAAGGAAGATGCACAGACGCTCGTTGAAGCGCGATACAATGGTTTGTCGATTACCATATTACCACATTTACCATACCATATACCATATTATATACCATATTACCATATTTGCAGCGTTGAACTATGTCGACCGTCTATTTTTTCCCGAACGACACATTCTGTTGTCTCTTGCTCAGAACCCAAAACATCCCTATATAACGTTCCCCTGTCTAATGGCGCCATTCTGCTGTATTTCAGAGTGATGATGCGCTCCAGTCTGTTGCTGGTGGTATGCTGGGCGGCGCTGACAGCGGCCCAGGAGCCGGCGACAGCCGCGGCGGCGCCGATCCCACTGGAATCCGTGGCGCCGGTCCCGGAATCCGTGGCGCCGGTCCCGGAATCCGTGGCGCCGGCGGCACCCATCCCGCTGCAGTCTGTGGCGCCGGTCCCCGTGTCAGCGGCGGCGGCGGCGGCCGACTGCCCCGATGAGGCCGTCAGTTTTGAGCTGGTCACCGGCTACGTATACAGCGCGCCGGCCGACCTGATCGACTCGCAGACGGGCACCCTGCTGCTGACCGAGTGCATCGACATGTGTCGCCAGAACTCCAGCTGCCAGGCGTTCAACTACGAGACCGGACTCTGCGTGCTGATCGACTCCAACGCGGACGCTCAGGAGGGAGGTACGTGGAAAAGCTCTCCGGCCGGTCACAGGAGGGCAACTTCTGCCTGATGCTGATTATATTTTGGGGCTTATGGGCGAGCCGAATACTCTGGGTGATTTCTGCGAGGGCACTGTAACTGCCAATGGTTTAATGGTGGTCATTTACACACAGGTCGGGTTGTGCTTGTGTCTATTTGCATGCATTCGTCTTTGATGGGTGTCTTTGAAGGTTGAGTGGGCGGTTCGGAACGCAGCCGGGGGGGGGGGGGGGGGGGTATGAGATCAGCCGGGACTCGGCAGGTGGCACTGTCGGCGTGTTCAGGGGGAATACAGGTGAATTGGAGGCACAGACCATGCGACACACCCCTATCGGAGCAAAAACAGACCCTCGGCAGCCGACCATGGGCAAATATTGGAACAATTAATTTCCCTTGTCTTCCTCCGCGGTCAGAAGCTCCGGTAATAACTGAAGCCATGTGAGTTTTTGTCGTCCGGTCGGCGACGGCGCACAACAAATGACGTCGGTCCGCAGTAACTGCTCCCCCCTCCGCAGTAACTGCTCTCCCCCCCCCACATACGGCCACATGGCCGGAGGCGGGCGATGCTCCTCAGATGGCGTCCTTGAGTTCGGCCTTGGGGTCGAGTTCGGGGAATGCCCCTGTGCCGGTCATACCGGGACTGTTTTGTGTGAATTGGTCCAAAACGAGCAGCACGACAGATGAGCGCGATGCCTGCTGGCTAGTTCATCAAACGGCACGTGTCAAAAAGGAAGTTAAGTCATGATTGGGATTCTTAAATTCTGAATCAACCCTTCAAACAGTTCTCACGTGCGGCCCCTCCAGGGTATGGTAATGTTTAAACCACTTGCTGTTAGCTAACAGTCACCTTTCTAGACCAGCCCTGATTCGATCGGAGCACCTTTGCTCGAGTCAACAGGACAGACACTGTAACCGCATCCGGCAAACCAGACCCATGGAAAACCAGTATCCAGAGACACAAACAAAAATACTCCGCCAAATAACTGTGCTGAAAACACAATGCCGAGCACAATGCCGATGATAACAAATACAAAGGACAGTCAGCTGAGTTATCCGTAACACTTTTACACCCCTATGTACGCCGCCCGGCCGCTCAGACTTCCCGGCAGGACAGTTAGGGCTCTCAGCACGCCACTGTCGCTCACCACATCTTCACCAGTCCTATGTACGCCGCCCGGCCGCTCAGACTTCCCGGCAGGACAGTTAGGGCTCTCAGCACGCCACTGTCGCTCACCACATCTTCACCAGTCCTATGTACGCCGCCCGGCCGCTCAGACTTCCCGGCAGGACAGTTAGGGCTCTCAGCACGCCACTGCCGCTCACCACATCTTCACCAGTCCTATGTACGCCGCCCGGCCGCTCAGACTTCCCGGCAGGACAGTTAGGGCTCTCAGCACGCCACTGTCGCTCACCACATCTTCACCAGTCCTATGTACGCCGCCCGGCCGCTCAGACTTCCCGGCAGGACAGTTAGGGCTCTCAGCACGCCACTGCCGCTCACCACATCTTCACCAGTCCTATGTACGCCGCCCGGCCGCTCAGACTTCCCGGCAGGACAGTTAGGGCTCTCAGCACGCCACTGTCGCTCACCACATCGTCACCAGTCCTATGTACGCCGCCCGGCCGCTCAGACTTCCCGGCAGGACAGTTAGGGCTCTCAGCACGCCACTGTCGCTCACCACATCTTCACCAGTCACCACATCGTCACCAGTCACCACATCGTCACCAGTCACTACACCGTCACCAGTCACCACATCTTCACCAGTCACCACACCGTCACCAGTCACCACATCGTCACCAGTCACCACATCTTCACCAGTCACCACACCGTCACCAGTCACCACATCGTCACCAGTCACCACACCGTCACCAGTCACCACACCGTCACCAGTCACCACATCGTCACCAGTCACCACACCGTCACCAGTCACCACATCGTCACCAGTCACCACATCGTCACCAGTCACCACATCGTCACCAGTCACCACATCGTCACCAGTCACCACACCGTCACCAGTCACCACATCGTCACCAGTCACCACATCGTCACCAGTCACCACATCGTCACCAGTCACCACACCGTCACCAGTCACCACACCGTCACCAGTCACCACATCGTCACCAGTCACCACATCGTCACCAGTCACCACATCGTCACCAGTCACTACACCGTCACCAGTCACCACATCGTCACCAGTCACCACATCGTCACCAGTCACCACACCGTCACCACATCGTCACCAGTCACCACACAGTCACCAGTCACTACATCGTCACCAGCCACCACATCGTCACCAGTCACCACATCGTCACCAGTCACCACATCGTCACCAGTCACCACACCGTCACCAGTCACCACATCGTCACCAGTCACTACACCGTCACCACATCGTCACCAGTCACCACACCGTCACCACATCGTCACCAGTCACCACACCGTCACCAGTCACCACACCGTCACCACACCGTCACCAGTCACCACACCGTCACCAGTCACTACATCGTCACCAGTCACCACACCGTCACCAGTCACTACATCGTCACCAGTCACCACATCGTCACCAGTCACTACATCGTCACCAGTCACTACATCGTCACCAGTCACTACATCGTCACCAGTCACTACATCGTCACCAGTCACCACATCGTCACCAGTCACCACACCGTCACCAGTCACCACACCGTCACCAGTCACTACATCGTCACCAGTCACCACACCGTCACCAGTCACCACATCGTCACCAGTCACCACATCGTCACCAGTCACTACATCGTCACCAGTCACCACACCGTCACCAGTCACCACATCGTCACCAGTCACCACATCGTCACCACACCGTCACCAGTCACCACATCGTCACCAGTCACCACATCGTCACCAGTCACCACATCGTCACCAGTCACCACACCGTCACCAGTCACCACACCGTCACCAGTCGCCACATCGTCACCAGTCACCACACCGTCACCAGTCACCACACCGTCACCAGTCACCACATCGTCACCAGTCACCACACCGTCACCAGTCACCACACCGTCACCAGTCACCACACCGTCACCAGTCACCACATCGTCACCAGTCACTACACCGTCACCAGTCACCACACCGTCACCAGTCACCACATCGTCACCAGTCACTACATCGTCACCACACCGTCACCAGTCACCACACCGTCACCAGTCACCACATCGTCACCAGTCACTACATCGTCACCACACCGTCACCAGTCACCACATCGTCACCAGTCACCACATCGTCACCAGTCACCACACCGTCACCAGTCACCACATGGTCACCAGTCACCACATCGTCACCAGTCACCACACCGTCACCAGTCACCACACCGTCACCAGTCACCACATCGTCACCAGTCACCACACCGTCACCAGTCACCACATCGTCACCAGTCACTACACCGTCACCAGTCACCACATCGTCACCAGTCACCACACCGTCACCAGTCACCACATCGTCACCAGTCACTACATCGTCACCACACCGTCACCAGTCACCACATCGTCACCAGTCACCACACCGTCACCAGTCACCACATCGTCACCAGTCACCACACCGTCACCAGTCACCACATCGTCACCAGTCACTACACCGTCACCAGTCACCACATCGTCACCAGTCACCACACCGTCACCAGTCACCACATCGTCACCAGTCACCACACCGTCACCAGTCACCACATCGTCACCAGTCACCACATCGTCACCAGTCACCACATCGTCACCAGTCACCACACCGTCACCAGTCACCACATCGTCACCAGTCACCACACCGTCACCAGTCACCACACCGTCACCAGTCACCACATCGTCACCAGTCACCACACCGTCACCACATCGTCACCAGTCACCACACCGTCACCAGTCACCACATCGTCACCAGTCACCACACCGTCACCAGTCACCACATCGTCACCAGTCACCACACCGTCACCAGTCACCACACCGTCACCAGTCACCACATCGTCACCAGTCACCACACCGTCACCACATCGTCACCAGTCACCACACCGTCACCAGTCACCACATCGTCACCAGTCACCACACCGTCACCAGTCACCACATCGTCACCAGTCACCACATCGTCACCAGTCACCACACCGTCACCAGTCACTACACCGTCACCAGTCACCACATCGTCACCAGTCACCACATCGTCACCAGTCACCACATCGTCACCAGTCACCACACAGAATGACGGGCCCGTACCAGCCCAGTCCACCCCGCACGGCGGGAGCCCGTTCCGCGCCGAGTTTCGTCTCTGCCGCGCTGGCTGGCGCTCTCCGGCCGTCGCACCCGGCGCCATGAACCCGAGGCAAGGCTGGCCGGCAGCGTCAGCTGTTACATCTTCAAAAAAGATGATGATGGCGGCCTTGAGGCCTTGACACGGCTGACCACTCGGAACACAGTGGGCCGCTGAAAGACGCAGCGGGGGTGGGTCCGTCGCGCGGCCGGCGTAGAATCGGGCGTCATCGGCAAACATTGGACGACATCGGCAGGCACTACGCGGCCTCGGGTGTCATCTTAAACAAAGACGTCATCGGACAACTCGGACATCTGCCGACACCAGACCACATCGGCCATCACCAGACGACATCAGCCGACATCGTCCGACATCGTCCGACATCGTCCGACATCGTCCGACATCGGATCTCATCTGCTGACATCGGATGGCTTGGTACGGCCTCAGACGGCCTTCAGGAGCGGCCTCGGCGGCACTTAGAGCCGGCTCACTCCAGGATCGCCAGTCGGACGACGGATTAATAGGCGTGATCCAATTATGTCACGGCATCTCGGGAAGCGCCGCCTGCTCTGTGCATGTCCGGTACCAAGCCAGGCGGAACGTCAGCCTTGGTATCGCATGATACAGCCTTCAGGCGCACCGCGGCGAACATCCAGAGAATGTTGAGCTCGAGGCCGTGCGCGAGAAATCACCGACTGAAATATGCTGTCCAATACTCCTGGGAATCCCACGCAGCCGAATCAAATGTCAGCGCCGACCGGTAAACACACAGAGGATAGTGGCTGTGTCCCGTCGGAGCCGCAGACCGCAATGTTAATGGCTGCTCGCTGCATTCCACGGAGCAGCTGAGTGGGGGCACTGGCCTGAGGTTCACACTTAATGAGCGCCACACGGCGTTGAATACACACATTTCCGTGTGTTGCGGAACTGATATTGGGCGGGCTCCGGTCCGTGACAGCGACCGCCCCGACCGCGCCCGCACATTAAAGAGAGCACTGCCACCGAGACGGCGCACACCGTGACCAAGGCATGCCGTCACACGCCATAACCATGGCGTGCGCAGCTCCAGCTGCTCCGCCCCCCCCCCCCCCCACACACACACACAGAGCCGCTACTTAGCCTGCCGGCCGGACACATTGTCGTCTTGCAGCCTGTAACATTTCCCGTCCCAGTCTCGTGTCACAGCCCCGTTAGGTGTGTGACCCCCGGCCGGTGTGTGAAGCCCCTGAGGCTGCTGAGCCCCGCCGAACACCTTAGTCATTTCCCGTCCCAGTCTCGTATCACAGCCCAGTTAGATGTGTGACCCCCGGCCGGTGTGTGAAGCCCCTGAGGCTGCTGAGGCCCGCCGAACACCGCGGCCGGCTGTGACGCCGAGTGAGACGTGTCATTTCACGGCTGAGGCGGCCGTTCCCGCGTCTGAGCCGCCGACGGCCCGGCCACGAGACGGCAGACCGGCGGCGGCCCGGTCACGAGACGGCAGACCGGCGGCGGCCCGGTCACGAGACGGCAGACCGGCGGCGGCCCGGTCACGAGACTGCAGACCGGCGGCGGCGGCGGCGGAGGCGGAGGCGGAGGCGGCGGCGGAGGCGGCGGCGGCGGCGGAGGCGGCGGAGGCGGCGGCGGAGGCGGCGGCGGCGGCGGCGGCGGCGGCGGCGGCGGCGGCGGCGGCGGCGGGCGGACGGGAGGGAGGCGTGGGAGTGGAGGCAGCCGACCGGGTACCACCGTGTCAGCACTGTATCTTCTATACACAGCGGGATGCGGATGCCGCCAACGCGAGGCGGACGACACGGAAGGGCGCTCAAAGTCTGCTCTGCGAGAAACTCAAGAGCTAGCAAGGGCTCGAGTTCCTAGACCCCGGCACCATTTTCACTTAAATAAGGATCCCATAAGGAATGTCTCAAAAGTTTCCTTTTTGAACGCTGCAAACACCATCCAGGATTTCACAGTTAATCGTGTGTCATCTCCGATATGAAAAGATCCAGCACACCTGGCGCCAGTATAGCCCTGAACCCAATGGATCCCAATTCTGAGAACCAAACTGACGCATCATTATAACAGACCCCGCGGACCCATCTGTCTCTTTTAAAGTCACCAGATACGGGATATTAGGCCGATCATTTTATAAATTGCGCCACTCACATTTCCGCTCGAAACGGATCATCTTACTTCATTGGCCGCCTTTCTTCAGGTTTAACGTTTATGAATTTCTTTAGCTTCATACACCAGCTATTTTATGACCGAGGGTGACAACTCAGTGCACCAGTGAAAAGGCTTCACAAAGCTGATTTGAAATATTTATTTTTTCCACAGCTTTTCCGCTAAAATGTATGGAATCGCAGCTTTAGAGGGCGACATTTGACTATTCAGCTCGAATTAATGGCCGAAAGTATCAGCCAAATGTGTAGCGTGCAGTGGCCTTCAGTGACTCATCCTGTAACCGTCTGTAACCGTCTTATGTGCATAAACAGGCCACCACTCCACCAGCGCTTAAGAATCTCAGGGCAATCAAGCATTCGATTACCTCACGATTGGACCTTGCCCAGGGACGGCCGAAACCGTTCGGAAGCCGCCCAGTACCGCTCGGGCGATAATTACGATAGTTCCAGTAGCGCCACCGGACAGCCGGCACCGCGGGTCTGATGAGGTGGTCACGCCGGTCGGGTTCCCGTCACTCCCGCCCACCGCCCCGCCTGGGGGCACCTCTCGAGCCGTGACCCGCCGGCCGATCACGCAGTAACGGTGGCCGTCCATCAGCCCGCGGCCGGCCCGTGACGCGTGTGGCGCTGGGTGCCGCCGTGTGACGCCGTGTGACGGCGGCGTGCGGGTGCGTCGCGCCCCGGCCGCGCCGCGCCGCGGGAGGTCGCGCCGCGGTCCAACACGGACCGGTCCGCCGGCGAGGCGCCGTGACGGTCGGCGTGACGCTGTGACGTCCCGGCCGCCGCCCGAGAGAACACTTCCGAGAGTGTTTACAGATAACACGGGGTTCGGAGCCTACAATGGCCGGCTCCGGCGCGGCCGTCTCGCTTCACAGGGGCATCGGGCGAAAAACGGGCCCGCAGCGCCGAGCCACGCCGGGCCACGCCGGGACGTGACGCGGCAAACCGTGAACAAACAGCCGCATCACTCCACGATCGTGTCTGTTCTGTGACGATCCGATAAGCGAGCGGAGACTCCCTCTCGAGATTCCTCTGTCAGACAGCTGGTCCGGCTGGCGGCTCCCAGTGTCCGACTCAGAGGAGGCTACACGGCGCCACAAGAGGAGCCGCTAATAGGAGCGAGAGACGGCCAGCCGCCGGGCGGCGAGCGACCCCGGCAGTCACCACCTGGCCCTCTGACCGTCCTCCAGTCGGTGCTCGGTGCCGAGTCCACAGATGGCCCGATAGAGAAGCTGGCTGGAAGTGGCCCGGCGGCGGCGAAAAACAGACAGGTGCGATGAGTAGCCCGGCGGCAGGGCGAAATAGACAGGTGCGGCGATGATCGGTGTATGGATACGACCCAGCAGTCCACCGGCCGGGGCTGGCAGGCTATATCAGCCGATGTCCTCACAACGCCTGCATCATGACAGGAGGTACCACATTAGCTGTCTATCACAGTCTAATCCCAATTCAGCTCAGCGAACACCGCTAGCTAACTCAGTCAATACGATGCAGTGCTCAGCGGTACATCGTAATGATGTCGGCGACTGTCGAGTCACCACAAACACGGGTGTAATCGGGCGCGCGGTGTGACCGACAGTGGCTCGCGCCGCGCCGACCAATCGTGCGAATCAATAACTGACTGTTCCAGTGTCACAGAACGGCAGCCAGCCGCGACTGGTCAAATAATCAGCCGGCCCAGCGGCCGTGACCGGATATGTAGGTCGGAGACGGCGCTCCCAGCTCCTCCCCGGTCCGTCCGCCCCGTCCGTCCCGGCCGGGTCACGGCCTGTTTAGACACCATGACACGGACTGACTCCGACCGGCCCGTTCCCGTCATCTCCTCTGTCAGCTGTTATCTGCTATATCTCTCGGCTGTCGCCAACTCCACGGCGGTGACCGCTCCTTCTGTCAGCGAGGTCACGCTGCGTCCAAACAGCTGACATAGGCTCGGCGTGCATGATACCGTTCCGTGACACAGCTGCTCCGGGTCGGGTTCACGGGTTCAAGGGTCACCCTTGTGGACCGTTCTCCAGTGGACCGTTCCGACCGGCCGAAGCTGTGCACACATACATCTGCACGGCGGCGTTCCAGTGACCCCCACCGTGCACAGGAGACGGTGCAGACGTGGCCGTGTCGGGTACCGCGGCGGCAGCCACCGGAGGCCGGAGCAGCTGACCACTCTAACGGAGCGCAGTTCCGTCCGTCATCCGTCCGTCATCCGTCCGTCATCCGTCCGTCATCCGTCCGTCATCCGTCCGTCCGTCAGTCATCCGTCCGTCCGTCCGTCCGTCCGTCCGTCCGTCCGTTCGTCCGTCCGTCCGTCCGTCCGTCCGTCCGTCCGTCCGTCCGTCCGTCCGTCCGTCCGTCCGTCCGTCCGTCCGTCCGTCCGTCGTCCGTCGTCCGTCATCCGTCCGTCCGTCATCCGTCCGTCATCCGTCCGTCCGTCATCCGTCCGTCCGTCCGTCCGTCCGTCCGTCCGTCCGTCCGTCCGTCCGTCCGTCCGTCCGTCCGTCCGTCCGTCGTCCGTCCGTCCGTCCGTCCGTCCGTCCGTCCGTCCGTCCGTCCGTCCGTCCGTCCGTCCGTCCGTCCGTCCGTCCGTCCGTCCGTCCGTCCGTCCGTCCGTCATCCGTCATCCGTCCGTCCGTCCGTCATCCGTCCGTCATCCGTCCTCCCGCCGCCGTCCTTCACACACGCCAGCCCTTCACACACACAAAACTGCGGCCTGCCGGTATCGCCGCGGTCACACCGCCCGTCTCCGCCCGTCTCGGCCGTCTCTGCCGCCGCCGCCGCCGCCACTGGAACGTGTTAATCGGCGTGCCGCTTCCGATGAGTGCCGCCGAGTGACGCTTCCCACGCGGCGGCCACCGGGACCGAGGGGAGGCGGGGAGGGAGGCGGGGAGGGAGGCGGGGAGGGAGGCGGGGAGGGAGGCGGGGAGGAGGCGTGGAGGCGATTCCTCCGGCGGCAGACGCAGTCTGATCCGGCACCAGACCGTGTCGGTTTTACATGCCGCCCAACTCCAGTCTATCATGTGCCTGTCCAGTGTCTGTCGGTACCACACTCCGCTGACTGCAGTCTTTTTTATCTGCTGGAGGGTGTGTCGGGCCTCAGGACATCGCAGCTGGCCTGTCTCGCTACTGGCGTATGACGCCAGACCATAAGGACACTTTGGTCCCTTTTCACATGCACTGACCGTGGCACGCACTCGTTACCGCGTTTATAATAGATACGGTCCTGTCCCTATTCCACGCTTCCCGAACACCATACATTTACATTTCCCACCAGACGACTGTGGCATATCCCGATTTAAACGTGTCTATTATACACCGCCTACCCCAGTTTCACGGTTCTCTGCCGTGGCCTGTGCCCATTCGACGCCAGCTGACCGCGGCCCGCGTCTGCCCTGTTTCAGAGCCGCTCACGGTGTCCCAGTACCCCGTCTTCACCATGTACGTGCAGAAGATGTGCTACGCGAAGGCGCCGCGATGCGACGGCGCCTGGGCCTTCGAGCGCGTGCAGAACCACACGCTGAACGGCATGGCCAAGAAGACGAGCACCACGGAGAGCCGGCTGGCCTGCGAGGAGGCCTGTCTGGCCGAGACAGAGTTCATCTGCAGGTGAGAGGCTGAGCAGGATAAACGTCCCAGCAAAGCTATGCGAGGCATGGCTGAGAGAAATGGATCGATCAATCTTCGATAGGTTGTAACAACCGCATTGTTTCGTGGCCACTGCGGAAATTGTACTTATTGATAATATTGTCCGGAACTTTCCTGTTCCAAAAGACCAAAAGACGGACCGGTTACTAAGTACTCAGAAATCATGTTGTGCAGAATAATCAGCATCATGGCGCACAATACTCAGACGGTAGGCAAGACGTGCACATCTTCGAAAATTTCCCCTTCGGTCTCCAGCACTCACATTTCCTGTTACTGTGCTGCGTAGCCAGTCTTTCACTGAAAATGTCGAGAGCAGCACTACTCAGATTAAATCTCGTCGTACGCATCTGCGCAAATACCGCGGCATGGCGCGCGGTGCACGAGCTGTGAGATGAGCACGCCCCAAACGTCACAGTTCGTCACGACCTCGGCGCTGCCGGGACGCCGCCGCCGCACCACTACTGCGGCCCGCTCACCGAACCGTCGCTATCTCGTGCGTAAGGCACTTCTCGTGCGTACTGCCTGTTCGCGCGTCAGGGCGTGCGTCAGGGCGCCCGTCGCTGTCTGGCGTGCGTAAGGCACTTCTCGTGCGTACTGCTTCTCCGCGCGTCAGGGCGTGCGGCAGGGCGCCCGTCGCTGTCCCGTGCGTAAGGCACTTCTCGTGCGCACTGCTTCTTCGCGCGTCAGGGCGTGCGTCAGGGCGCCCGTCGCTGTCTGGCGTGCGTAAGGCACTGCTCGTGCGCACTGCTTCTTCGCGCGTCAGGGCGTGCGTCAGGGCGCCCGTCGCTGTCTGGCGTGCGTAAGGCACTGCTCGTGCGCACTGCTTCTTCGCGCGTCAGGGCGTGCGTCAGGGCGCCCGTCGCTGTCTGGCGTGCGTACTGCTGCTCATTAGCATCTCTCGTGCGTACGGCCACCCGTCGTCGCGCCTCACGCGCCGGCGCAAACGAGCGTCAGCAGCCGCTAACGGGCCTCTGATTCATATCGTCGTAAAGCGGCGTTTCCTGCGCAGCGTGGCATTCACAGCGCGGCGCGTTATGGATGCGCCGGGCGGGCCACTAATCAGTCTGCGCCAGGTCATGACCCCGGGTCGCAGCCCAGGTCACGGCTCGGTGGGTAGATAGCGTCAGCGGCGCGCGCCGACCGCTGGCGACTGGCCATCCGCCCACTTTATCACACTATGGCCCACTATCGCTGAGTATCGTGCGGCTGCTGGCCGGCAGCCAGGCAGGCGACACAGAGCGACACGATAACTCCGGGGAACGACCGGGGCGCCCTGGCGTCCACCGCCGCCTGCCGGCCGAGCCGGGTCGTGACGGCTGAAGACGGCGTCACGACCGGCCCCGGCCGTGACGTGTTACGGGATGGGTGCCGGTGCCCCTCCGGGCCGCCGCCGGTACGCACCTCTCGGAGCCCCGTTAGCAGGCCACCCCGACACACAGCCGGCACCCCGACACACAGCCGGCACACGTTCCGGTCACCGTCGGAGAGCCGGCGGCACGTCCGCCCCATAGTCGCCATAGTCGCCGCCGCGTTAAGGCGTGCAGGACAGTCGGTCTGCGTTTCGTCTCGCACGTGCGCCAGTTTCGGACGGGAGCGGTCCACAGCGGCCGGCAGACGGCAGACGACAGACGACAGACGACAGACGACAGGCGGCAGACGACAGGCGGCCGGGCGGCTGCCGGTGTGGTAAATGTCGGTGTTAGCGGGACTCGGGCGGCGCGGGATCGCACCATTAGCACGGTCATCGCGACGTGGTCGTATTTGTCAGCGGTAACTGGAACAGCGGGAGCAGCGATTGGAAGTTCACACCGCGCCGCGCCGCCCACCGGCCCGAGTAATTGGCATGTCTGCGCCACTGGGATTAAAATGCTAGAGGGTGTAGCCTTTTTCCCATCAACATTATATTCACATTATATGCACCCCAACAAGTAAACCGCGTGACAACGGTACAATTCGCTCATTATAACGGTCCAAATGCAGTTAAACGCATAGCGGATTCTGTCGGAAGTTGTAACTTTTACAACTGACGCTTAAAAGACAAGCTGTCAGAAAAACCCGCCGATATAATTTATAGACACTTTTTAATGAAGCCAATCTATCTCAGAATTAGCTGCTCCGTAAACCAGTAAAACCAACCATAACCAGCCCATTAGGACAGTTTGGCCTGTCGCTCGGATTTTACTCCGTGATAAGGCCAGTTCAGAGACTACGGTACGCTGCTGCCTATCTACTGCCATGCTCGTCAGGAGTAGTTCGTCCTTATACCAATCTACTGACGGCTGACCGCTGACCTCTGACGGCTGACGCCCCTCCCCTCCCCTCCCCCTATCTGTCTCTCTCCTCAGGTCGGCTACATACACGGCCTCCAGCTCTGAGTGTCGCCTCTCGGACATGGACCGCCACACGCTGGCCGGCCTGGGCGCCTTCCAGTCGGCCGACGGCACCGACTACCTCGAGAACAACTGCGTCGGCGAGCCGGTCAAGCTCTGCGAGTTCACCGAGATCAACGACCGCATCCTGAAGACGGTCGACTCGGTGCACCAGGAGGTCGAGTCACTGGAGGCGTGCAAGGAGCTCTGTCTGACTGCCAGCTTCCGCTGCCACACGTTCGACTACAACGACACGGGCGACCGCGTGTGCCGGCTGAGCCACCACGCCGCCTCCACGCTGACGCACATCCAGGAGCCGTACCTGGAGATCCCCGACTCGACCAGCCACGAGCTCAGCTCCTGCTACAACGTCACCATCGACTGCCGCGCCGGACACATGGTGGCGCGCATCCGGACCAGTCGCCTCTTCAACGGCAAGCTGTACGCCAAGGGCAGTCCCAACACGTGCGTCACCGACGTCACCAGCAGCCTCGAATTCGAGCTCACCATGGGCTACACCGACCTCGAGTGCGACGTGAAGCGCGGCGGACCGGGACGCTACCACAACGAGGTCGTGCTGCAGCACCACGACCGCATCGTGACCTCGGCCGACCTGGGCCTCAGCGTGCGCTGCCAGTACGACCTCAGCAACAAGAGCATCAGCAACACGGTGGACCTGGAGGTGAAGGGCGACATCCAGCCGGTGCTGGAGCAGGAGGCCGTGGTGGACTCGCCGAACGTGCTGATGCGCATCACGGACCGGGACGGCAGCGAGGTGGAGTCGGCCGCCGTCGGCGATCCGCTCAGTCTGCTCTTCACCATCGTCGACCCGCAGTCGCCGTACGAGATCTTCGTGCGCGACCTTGTGGCGATGGACGGCGCCAACAGTAACGAGATCCTGCTGATCGACGCCGCCGGCTGCCCGACCGACGAGAGCATCCTGCAGGCCCTGCTCCGCGTCAACAGCACCAAGGACCTGGCCTCCGCCTTCGACGCCTTCAAGTTCCCCACCTCGGACGTGGTGCAGTTCCGCGCGCTGGTCACGCCGTGTCTGCCGCGCTGCGAGCCGGTCGTCTGCGACGTGCTCGACTACGTCGGCGCCGTGCGCCAGACGGAGAGCTACGGCCGCCGCCGGCGCAGTCTGGAGCGCACGCGCCGCGCCGCCTCCGACGAGGAGATGCTGGTCGTGCAAACGATCCGCATCAACGACAGATTCAGCCGGCGGGCCGCCGGCGGGCCGGAGGAGGCGCCGCGCGCCGCCGGCGGCCTCCCGGCTGTGACCGCGCTGGAGCCGGCCTCCGTGTGCCTCAACACCAGCGGCCTGCTGGTGGGCGGCGCGGTGCTGGTGCTGGTGCAGCTGGCGCTGATGGCCGCCGCCATCATGGTTTGCCGCCGCCGCCGCACCAAGGACGCCCAGGGCTCGGACAGCGGCGCCGGCAGCCTGGCTCAGCTGTATGACTCCGGGTACTCGGCCCGACGCGCCTGAGGTGGTGTGACGGTGTGTGGAGTCCTGTCCAGGCCTCACACCACTCTACAGCCCGGCAGGCAGGCCAGTCCCCGTCTGCCACACAGCACATACCGTCCCGGCAGGCAGGCCAGCTCAGTCTGCCTCACAGCACATACCGTCCCGGCAGGCAGGCCAGTCCCCGCCTGCCACACAGCACATACCGTCCCGGCAGGCAGGCCAGCCCCCGCCTGTCTGCCCTCAGCCTACAGGAACGGTACCAGGAGCAGCAAGCCTTCTCCTGTCACCCCTATCTCCACTAGACCAATGCAAGTCTATCTGTCCTGCATCCTCAGTTCCCGACAGAAGAGACTTGATATTTATACCCCTTCGCAGATACGGGAATAATTCTCAGCGGAGGATTCGGACAGCCGATCCCTCCCTCGCTGTCGAGCTGAGCATGTCCCTCTCTTGGCCGGTGTTCCTGAGCCCCCCCCCCCCCCCACCCTCCCCCCTCGGCCGTCGTGCCCCAGCCTCAGCCAAAGACACAGGGCATTGCAGCATGTCGCACGTCTCTCTGCTGGCGACATTGCCAGTGGCCCACCGGCGCGTCTCGGCAGCCGCTCGCTGCCAGAGGCACGCCAACACTCATTAGTAGCTCGCGGCAGTGCACGGTCCAGACAGAGCAGTCCTCGGCGCCTGGCACTGCGGCGGCAAGTTCGCTCCGGCGTCCGCACTGCACGCAGCTAACGCATATCGAGCGCGCGCGCATTCTGTACAATATCTGTGATCGAGTGTTCTGAGTGAGTGATCTTACTGTTAGGAAGTGGTGGATACTCCAGCCCCCCGCCCAGTCGCTTCTCCGGCGTTCCTGCGCGCTGGAGATGCCGCCTTGGCACCGCTGGAGTGCACCGCTTCGCCGCACCAGCGTATCGATGAGGTGGTCATGTGTGTTTGTATGTATGTCTGCGTGTATGGATGTGTATGTTGTGGGTAGCAGAGCGGTTCGCAACAGCCACAAGAGTATGTTATGATGCTATGGTGTGCTGATGGAAACATTGTGTGAGACGTTATGCACGAGACCCGTTTGGTCGCTGATGTTCTTCGAGGAGATTCGTAGCTTGTAAATAAACGGTTTTCGTTAAACAAAAACACTTTTGACTGTTAATCAGCTTAGTGAAGCATGTCTAAAGAATACTGATGAACAAAGGTATCTGGCCGTTTTAGTAGACTCTTCCTTAGAATTTGACAAACACATCGGCAAGTGCACACAAAGAGCCTGATGCAAGTTGGGGAATCATCAGACGAACGTTTGGAAAAAATGTCCAGATTTGTTTAACCTGTTGTATAAGACCTATGTCCGTCCTCATTTGAAATTATGTCCCCAAGTATGGCCACCCTACACAAAAAGGAAGAATAAAGAAGATTGAAAGAGTTCAGAGAGTAGTAACACGAGGAGTAGTGGGTATGACTGGACTAGACTATGAAGAGAGACTGAGACAGCTGAAGCTCACATCACTTGACGAAAGAAGAGAGCGAGGGGATATGATCGAGACCCACAAAATTATCCACCAGCTGCACGCAGTAGATTTAACTCACCTGTTACAAATAAGGAACGACAGAACTGACCGGGACTATCTCAAGCTGTACAAACCGCGTCAGCGAACATTGAAGAGGGGGAAATTCTTCTCACGGAGAGTTATCGACAAATATAATTCGCTAAGCGAAGAACTAAAAAGTTCAAGAACATCAAACCAATTTAAAGCAAGATACGACAATCATAAGAAGTAACTGAAACCAGAAACATGTGAAACAAAATAGTGAAAAATGATGAAAAATGTGTATATCATATGGGCTGCAACATAGACTTGAAGTCTATGTTGCCCATAACACTGTGCCCACAACCATCCGTATTCCTTTTCCTTCCTATTCCTTAACCCTCGCCCTACGGCGACATTTTATCACCTTCGCCCTACGGGGCGAAGGTCGGGGTCCTAAAAAGACCCCCCTGTTAACTTCCAAACCAAGCAACATAGAGCAATGCGGTAAGAACCAGCATGTTGCCTGTCATGAGAGGAATCTAACAGTATGATATTTTTAGGTTTCAGGTCAACGGGTGACCTTTCAGGTCAAGTGAATGACCTAAGATCGACCACGTCCAAAAATAGCGATTGTACAGGGTGCTTAGTATAACTTCCGAACGGAGAGAGATAGAGAGACACCGTAAACAGTAGCGTGATGTCTGTCATAAGGAAAATCCAAAGGCATCTCATTTTGAGCATCTAGATCAACTGGGGACCTTTGGGGTCAGGTCAATGGCCCTTTGGGTTCCGACATGACCTTGACCAAAAGGTCATAGGTCACGACCTAAAAGTCGTATACGCTTCAAATTTGTATAGGATACGTATAATTGTTGTAAACTCAGCTACTGAAAATTTCAGCGAGATGATGCGCATGTGTAAACAGTTATTCAATAAAAACCTCAAGGGGTCGTTTTTTAGGACCCCCCCCCCCCCCCCACCCCCCACCCCCCGTAGGGCGAGGGTTAATGAGCAGGTGACGATGATTGGGGCATACGGGCGCCACAACTACCAACGCTATTTGGTGCCTGTTAATGACTAGGGAAAGACTAAGATATATAAAACACGGCCCACACAAACGTCCCCGGCATTAATACCAACAGCAGAACATACGGCTTCACAATATATTCAAATATCAAGCTTCAATTGATAATACGATCTACAACAATCACAATACACGGAGAACGGCGATTGGAACAATACCACCCGGCTCAATGGCTAGACTTTGTTGTCACACAATCAAGCTAAAACAAGAAAAACATCACAAGTTTGCACAATAACAGCGGATTAAAAGCCGCCGCAAATCCGTGTGTGGGGATAAAATCAATCACGTTCACGGTGAAAAGTCGAGGGACGCTCGCAGTGAAGCCCACTAGTCCTTGTCTTCGTTAATACACAATACAAACCACATTGACCAGCGACCACATCGCCGACCACATCGCCGACCACATCGCCGACCACAGCAACACCATCGGTAATATGACAATGATCGGACGCCGCAAGCAGATTCGATTGTAGCGGAACCCTTCACACCCTTTTTCAGTTAATAGTTGTGTGGATTGTTCAATATTTCTAAGGATATTATCGCCACATATTGCTTGTTTCTGTCGTTATAGGCATGTTTTATCTCTCGAAGAGAAATGGGTGAAATTGAGAAATTCATAAACATAACTTAACATTAAACGTGGTATTTCATTCAAAATCCTGGGGAAAACGATAAACAAGAAAACAAGATATTTTTCTCTCTCATTTTCCGACAAAATCTGAATTTGGAGTCAAACTGACTCCATCGGAGTAAGAGCGGAATATTTGTATCGACGGTAGTATATTCAGACGGTAGTTATTTCTTTCAGACGCCAGCATCATAAAACAAATGATTTATTCGCATTATATTCTAGCACCAAACAACATATGTGTTGTACACAAAATATTCTGCCAACACTCATCACACGAGGCTATGTATATGTCTGTATACCCCGCGTACCAGCACCGCTGCATCCACAGCGTTAATCGCTGGACAAAGCGCGAGTTCACAGCCGGCCGGCGGCGTCTTTTCCCGACATTGTTGGTCGGCACTGGGGCCCGATGAAGATCCACACTGTGTGCAATGTGCTTGTGTGCGTGTGTGTACGGCCATGTATTAGGTTACCTAATACATGGTACGGCCGGGCTGGCCGACGATAGAGAGCACACACAGCCAGTCAGCCATTAGCTGCGTCACGCTGGGGGGGGGGGGGGGGTGACATGTGTGGCGGCGTAGTCGACTGGAATGTGACCGCCGGACGCCGGGCCACAGAGGAATGGGTGACAGAGGGACACGGCGCCAGCACGGCGGAACACTCGGCCACTGCAGCTGGGACCGAGAGACGAGAACCAGCGACAGACGAAAGACCGTCGCACAGTATATAGCGCCTGTTATTCGCTGATTTAGTGCACACCGACATGCTTTATTTTACATTTTGAAGAAATTCATAACTGGTATTTGAAAATATTAAACGAAAAATATATAAACATATAAACAAAAAATGAAAAAATATACTCCTGCATAGAAGCCAAGAAGTCAGTCGGTAACGGACCATGTGACCATGTGACTAATGTGACTAAGTCGATAACGGACCATGTGACTAATGATGTGATGGTTCGTCGCCACAGCCTCAATAGCAGTCAGTTTAGTGGTGCGGAGTCGTCTAGGCTATATCTATACACCAGCGCAGCCGTGAGTTCGCAGTGACGGAGTACAGTATTGCATGACGCTGCTTTAGTTGAAGGCTTTCGAAGATTTCCGCCTGAAGGACATTTCCAGTAGCAAACGCCAAAACACTATTGTATAGATAATGTGTATTGCGTGCAACTGGGTGAAGCTATGAAATGCCCTGGCTGTGGCCGGGAACCCACCTTTAGCCGGAAGTCGGAGACGCCCCAGACTCGGCTGGCCAGGTCGTTCCCTGCGGCCAGCACCAGCGTCTCCTCGTCATCGAACGCCACCGAGTTGATGCCCTTGTTGCAGCCCAGGTACTGACCCATACACTGGTGCTGACCTGTCGGGAGGGGGGGGGGGGGGCGTTGAGACCGGCAGAGGAGCAGCGACCGACGCGTGACTCGGCACATACGAGCGCAGCAGCTGGAATGGGTGGTGGTGGTGGATTCCGATGCGGATGCGACCGCCACCAGCTGTTTCTCATGGGTTCAATACACCCGGAGCGAGACAAACCACGACAAGAATGATATATGGCGGATATGGCCTACGTGCGAAATGTGCTACGGCAGGAAAACACTACGATTACAGCTGAATTGCCCTACAACCGAGATGCATCACAGTAAAAATGCACTACGTCTACCTTATCTGGCAACAGATACACCATAGCTGAAAACACCACGGCTGGCCTGCAATAGCTCCGCACTTACTGAGTTGACTGCCCCCAGACTGAGAGACGCCGATAAACACCTGTCTGACGGACAAAAGTACACTGCCGCACACCGCTGGCCACCGGCTCTTCTGCCACAGACCGCTGTGCACACACACACACACTGACTGCTGAATGCTGACTATTTAACCAGCATGACGGGGCTTCACAGCTGCGCGCCGGCCCGGCGACACCAGCCCGCTATTGAAACAATACAGGCACAGCTCGGCAGGGCAGACGTGTGTGTTTATATCGGCGACATGCGACTCTCGGCCCGGTCGCTGAGCCATCTGTTGGCACCGACTGTCCGGCGGCAGTGACAGCGGCAGTGCGGACTGATCAGACAGCTGGGCGCTACAGCAACTGTCGGTACCCACTACTGAGAAGCGGACGATTAATACTGATTACTGAGTGAAGAGGGCAGGACAGAGTGATGAGTAAACTCAGTACAGAGTGGAGACTACTGAGAAATGAGTGCTGAACATCGACAAATGAGTGCTGAACATCGATAAATGAGTGAACATCGATAAATGAGTGCTGAACATCGATACATGAGTGCTGAACATCGATAAATGAGTGCTGAGCATCGATAAATGAGTGCTGAATATCGATAAATGATTGCTGAACATCGAGAAATGAGTGCTGAACATCGGTAAATGAGTAATACTGAGAAGTCAGCACCGAATATCGAGTAACAGAACAGAGCATTCCGGGTACATTGGGTACCAAGTAACGGAAGCTGACTCTCAGGTACAATGAGTACCCAAGTACCTAGTACTGAGCAGCGGGTACCCTGAGCACCAGTAATGAATACCACGGAGTACCGAGCAGTGACAGCGAGTGAGTGGTGAGTACTCACCTCCGCGAACGGTCCACAGTTTGACCTTGCGGTCGCCGCCTCCGGAGGCCAGCCAGCCGCCGGACGGACTCCAGCACAGCGCGTTCACCTCACTCTCGTGGGCGTCCTGTCCAAACAGACGCCGGCCGTCAGCGGTCACCACGATGACGCGCATAATCACCGGCAGACACCAGAGAGTGAACAGGGCACGTCACACGCATACCTGCAGAGGTGCCATGCAACTTAGACAGACACCAGAGAGTGAACATGGCACGGCACACGCATACCTGCAGGGATGCCATGCAACTTAGACAGACACCAGAGAGTGAACATGGCACGTCACACGCATACCTGCAGGGATGCCATGCAACTTAGACAGACACCAGAGAGTGAACATGGCACGTCACACGCATACCTGCAGGGATGCCATGCAACTTAGACAGACACCAGAGAGTGAACAGGTCACGGCACACGCATACCTGCAGGGATGCCATGCAACTTAGACAGACACCAGAGAGTGAACATGTCACGTCACACGCATACCTGCAGGGATGCCATGTAACTTAGACAGACACCAGAGAGTGAACAGGTCACGGCACACGCATACCTGCAGGGATGCCATGCAACTTAGACAGACACCAGAGAGTGAACAGGTCACGGCACACGCGTACCTGCAGGGATGCCATGCAACTTAGACAGACACCAGAGAGTGAACAGGTCACGGCACACGCATACCTGCAGGGATGCCATGCAACTTAGACAGACACCAGAGAGTGAACATGGCACGTCACACGCATACCTGCAGGGATGCCATGCAACTTAGACAGACACCAGAGAGTGAACATGGCACGTCACACGCATACCTGCAGGGATGCCATGCAACTTAGACAGACACCAGAGAGTGAATAGGGCACGGCACACGCATACCTGCAGGGATGCCATGCAACTTAGACAGATACCAGAGAGTGAATAGGGCACGGCACACGCATACCTGCAGGGATGCCATGCAACTTAGACAGACACCAGAGAGTGAACAGGTCACGGCACACGCATACCTGCAGGGATGCCATGCAACTTAGACAGACACCAGAGAGTGAACAGGTCACGGCACACGCATACCTGCAGGGATGCCATGCAACTTAGACAGACACCAGAGAGTGAACAGGTCACGTCACACGCATACCTGCAGGGATGCCATGTAACTTAGACAGACACCAGAGAGTGAACAGGTCACGGCACACGCATACCTGCAGGGATGCCATGCAACTTAGACAGACACCAGAGAGTGAACAGGTCACGGCACACGCATACCTGCAGGGATGCCATGCAACTTAGACAGACACCAGAGAGTGAACAGGTCACGGCACACGCATACCTGCAGGGATGCCATGCAACTTAGACAGACACCAGAGAGTGAACAGGTCACGTCACACGCATACCTGCAGGGATGCCATGTAACTTAGACAGACACCAGAGAGTGAACAGGTCACGGCACACGCATACCTGCAGGGATGCCATGCAACTTAGACAGACACCAGAGAGTGAACAGGTCACGGCACACGCATACCTGCAGGGATGCCATGCAACTTAGACAGACACCAGAGAGTGAACAGGTCACGTCACACGCATACCTGCAGGAATGCCATGCAACTTAGACAGACACCAGAGAGTGAATATGGCACGGCACACGCATACCTGCAGGGATGCCATGCAACTTAGACAGACACCAGAGAGTGAACAGGTCACGTCACACGCATACCTGCAGGGATGCCATGCAACTTAGACAGACACCTGAGAGTAAACAGGGCACGTCACACGCATACCTGCAGGGATGCCATGCAACTTAGACAGACACCAGAGAGTGAACAGGGCACGTCACACGCATACCTGCAGGGATGCCATGCAACTTAGACAGACACCAGAGAGTGAACAGGGCACGGCACACGCATACCTGCAGGGATGCCATGCAACTTAGACAGACACCAGAGAGTGAACAGGTCACGGCACACGCATACCTGCAGGGATGCCATGCAACTTAGACAGACACCAGAGAGTGAACAGGGCACGGCACACGCATACCTGCAGGGATGCCATGCAACTTAGACAGACACCAGAGAGTGAACAGGTCACGTCACACGCATACCTGCAGGGATGCCATGCAACTTAGACAGACACCAGAGAGTGAACAGGTCACGGCACACGCATACCTGCAGGGATGCCATGCAACTTAGACAGACACCAGAGAGTGAATATGGCACGTCACACGCATACCTGCAGGGATGTCATGCAACTTAGACAGACACCAGAGAGTGAATAGGTCACGGCACACGCATACCTGCAGAGATGCCATGCAACTTAGACAGACACCAGAGAGTGAACAGGTCACGGCACACGCATACCTGCAGGGATGCCATGCAACTTAGACAGACACCAGAGAGTGAATATGGCACGGCACACGCATACCTGCAGGGATGCCATGCAACTTAGACAGACACCAGAGAGTGAATATGGCAGTCACACGCATACCTGCAGGGATGCCATGCAACTTAGACAGACACCAGAGAGTGAACAGGTCACGGCACACGCATACCTGCAGGGATGCCATGCAACTTAGACAGACACCAGAGAGTGAACAGGTCACGGCACACGCATACCTGCAGGGATGCCATGCAACTTAGACAGACACCAGAGAGTGAATATGGCAGTCACACGCATACCTGCAGGGATGCCATGCAACTTAGACAGACACCAGAGAGTGAACAGATCACGGCACACGCATACCTGCAGGCATGCCATGCAACTTAGACAGACACCAGAGAGTGAACATGGCACGTCACACGCATACCTGCAGGGATGCCATGCAACTTAGACAGACACCAGAGAGTGAATATGGCAGTCACACGCATACCTGCAGGGATGCCATGCAACTTAGACAGACACCAGAGAGTGAATATGGTACGTCACACGCATACCTGCAGGGATGCCATGCAACTTAGACAGACACCAGAGAGTGAACAGGGCACGGCACACGCATACCTGCAGGGATGCCATGCAACTTAGACAGACACCAGAGAGTGAATAGGTCACGGCACGCGCATACCTGCAGGGATGCCAAGCAACTTAGACAGACACCAGAGAGTGAATAGGGCACGTCACACGCATACCTGCAGGGATGCCATGCAACTTAGACAGACACCAGAGAGTGAACAGGTCACGGCACACGCATACCTGCAGGGATGCCATGCAACTTAGACAGACACCAGAGAGTGAATATGGCAGTCACACGCATACCTGCAGGGATGCCATGCAACTTAGACAGACACCAGAGAGTGAACAGGTCACGGCACACGCATACCTGCAGGGATGCCATGCAACTTAGACAGACACCAGAGAGTGAACAGGTCACGGCACACGCATACCTGCAGGGATGCCATGCAACTTAGACAGACACCAGAGAGTGAATATGGCAGTCACACGCATACCTGCAGGGATGCCATGCAACTTAGACAGACACCAGAGAGTGAACAGATCACGGCACACGCATACCTGCAGGCATGCCATGCAACTTAGACAGACACCAGAGAGTGAACATGGCACGTCACACGCATACCTGCAGGGATGCCATGCAACTTAGACAGACACCAGAGAGTGAATATGGCAGTCACACGCATACCTGCAGGGATGCCATGCAACTTAGACAGACACCAGAGAGTGAATATGGTACGTCACACGCATACCTGCAGGGATGCCATGCAACTTAGACAGACACCAGAGAGTGAACAGGGCACGGCACACGCATACCTGCAGGGATGCCATGCAACTTAGACAGACACCAGAGAGTGAATAGGTCACGGCACACGCATACCTGCAGGGATGCCAAGCAACTTAGACAGACACCAGAGAGTGAATAGGGCACGTCACACGCATACCTGCAGGGATGCCATGCAACTTAGACAGACACCAGAGAGTGAACAGGTCACGTCACACGCATACCTGCAGGGATGCCATGCAACTTAGACAGACACCAGAGAGTGAATATGGCACGTCACACGCATACCTGCAGGGATGCCATGCAACTTAGACAGACACCAGAGAGTGAATATGGCAGTCACACGCATACCTGCAGGGATGCCATGCAACTTAGACAGACACCAGAGAGTGAATATGGTACGTCACACGCATACCTGCAGGGATGCCATGCAACTTAGACAGACACCAGAGAGTGAACATGGCACGGCACACGCATACCTGCAGGGATGCCATGCAACTTAGACAGACACCAGAGAGTGAACAGGTCACGGCACACGCATACCTGCAGGGATGCCATGCAACTTAGACAGACACCAGAGAGTGAATAGGGCACGTCACACGCATACCTGCAGGGATGCCATGCAACTTAGACAGACACCAGAGAGTGAACAGGTCACGTCACACGCATACCTGCAGGGATGCCATGCAACTTAGACAGACACCAGAGAGTGAACAGGGCACGGCACATGCATACCTGCAGGGATGCCATGCAACTTAGACAGACACCAGAGAGTGAATAGGTCACGGCACACGCATACCTGCAGGGATGTCATGCAACTTAGACAGACACCAGAGAGTGAACATGGCACGTCACACGCATACCTGCAGGGATGCCATGCAACTTAGACAGACACCAGAGAGTGAACAGGGCACGTCACACGCATACCTGCAGGGATGCCATGCAACTTAGACAGACACCAGAGAGTGAACATGGCACGTCACACGCATACCTGCAGGGATGCCATGCAACTTAGACAGACACCAGAGAGTGAACAGGTCACGTCACACGCATACCTGCAGGGATGCCATGTAACTTAGACAGACACCAGAGAGTGAATAGGTCACGGCACACGCATACCTGCAGGGATGCCATGCAACTTAGACAGACACCAGAGAGTGAACAGGGCACGGCACACGCATACCTGCAGGGATGCCATGCAACTTAGACAGACACCAGAGAGTGAACAGGTCACGGCACACGCATACCTGCAGGGATGCCATGCAACTTAGACAGACACCAGAGAGTGAATAGGTCACGGCACACGCATACCTGCAGGGGTGCCATGCAACTTAGACAGACACCAGAGAGTGAATAGGTCACGTCACACGCATACCTGCAGGGATGCCATGCAACTTAGACAGACACCAGAGAGTGAACAGGTCACGGCACACGCATACCTGCAGGGATGCCATGCAACTTAGACAGACACCAGAGAGTGAATATGGCAGTCACACGCATACCTGCAGGGATGCCATGCAACTTAGACAGACACCAGAGAGTGAACAGGTCACGGCACACGCATACCTGCAGGGATGCCATGCAACTTAGACAGACACCAGAGAGTGAACAGGTCACGGCACACGCATACCTGCAGGGATGCCATGCAACTTAGACAGACACCAGAGAGTGAATATGGCAGTCACACGCATACCTGCAGGGATGCCATGCAACTTAGACAGACACCAGAGAGTGAACATGGCACGTCACACGCATACCTGCAGGGATGCCATGCAACTTAGACAGACACCAGAGAGTGAACATGGCACGTCACACGCATACCTGCAGGGATGCCATGCAACTTAGACAGACACCAGAGAGTGAACATGGCACGTCACACGCATACCTGCAGGGATGCCATGCAACTTAGACAGACACCAGAGAGTGAACATGGCACGGCACACGCATACCTGCAGGGATGCCATGCAACTTAGACAGACACCAGAGAGTGAACAGGGCACGGCACACGCATACCTGCAGGGATGCCATGCAACTTAGACAGACACCAGAGAGTGAACATGGCACGTCACACGCATACCTGCAGGGATGCCATGCAACTTAGACAGACACCAGAGAGTGAACAGGGCACGTCACACGCATACCTGCAGGGATGCCATGCAACTTAGACAGACACCAGAGAGTGAACAGGGCACGGCACACGCATACTTGCAGGGATGCCATGTAACTTAGACAGACACCAGATAGTGAATAGGGCACGTCACACGCATACCTGCAGGGATGCCATGCAACTTAGACAGACACCAGAGAGTGAACATGGCACGTCACACGCATACCTGCAGGGATGCCATGCAACTTAGACAGACACCAGAGAGTGAACAGGTCACGTCACACGCATACCTGCAGGGATGCCATGCAACTTAGACAGACACCAGAGAGTGAATAGGTCACGGCACACGCATACCTGCAGGGGTGCCATGTAACTTAGACAGACACCAGAGAGTGAACAGGTCACGGCACACACATACCTGCAGGGATGCCATGCAACTTAGACAGACACCAGAGAGTGAATAGGTCACGGCACACGCATACCTGCAGGGATGCCATGCAACTTAGACAGACACCAGGGAGTGGACAGGTCACGTCACACGCATACCTGCAGGCATGCCATGCAACTTAGACACCAGAGAGTGAATAGGGCACGTCACACGCATACCTGCATGGGTGCCATGTAACTTAGACAGACACCAGAGAGTGAATAGGGCACGTCACACGCATACCTGCAGGGATGCCATGCAACTTAGACAGACACCAGAGAGTGAACAGGGCACGTCACACGCATACCTGCAGGGATGCCATGCAACTTAGACAGACACCAGAGAGTGAACAGGGCACGTCACACGCATACCTGCAGGGATGCCATGCAACTTAGACAGACACCAGAGAGTGAATAGGGCACGTCACACGCATACCTGCAGGGATGCCATGCAACTTAGACAGACACCAGAGAGTGAATAGGGCACGTCACACGCATACCTGCAGGGATGCCATGCAACTTAGACAGACACCAGAGAGTGAATAGGTCACGGCACACGCATACCTGCAGGGATGCCATGTAACTTAGACAGACACCAGAGAGTGAATATGGCACGTCACACGCATACCTGCAGGGATGCCATACAACTTAGACAGACACCAGAGAGTGAATAGGTCACGGCACACGCATACCTGCAGGGGTGCCATGCAACTTAGACAGACACCAGAGAGTGAACAGGGCACGTCACACGCATACCTGCAGGGGTGCCATGCAACTTAGACAGACACCAGAGAGTGAATATGGCACGTCACACGCATACCTGCAGGGATGCCATGCAACTTAGACACCAGAGAGTGAACATGGCACGTCACACGCATACCTGCAGGGATGCCATGCAACTTAGACAGACACCAGAGAGTGAACAGGTCACGTCACACGCATACCTGCAGGGATGCCATGCAACTTAGACAGACACCAGAGAGTGAATATGGCACGTCACACGCATACCTGCAGGGATGCCATGCAACTTAGACAGACACCAGAGAGTGAACAGGTCCCGTCACACGCATACCTGCAGGGATGCCATGCAACTTAGACAGACACCAGAGAGTGAACAGGTCACGTCACACGCATACCTGCAGGGATGCCATGCAACTTAGACAGACACCAGAGAGTGAATATGGCACGTCACACACATACCTGCAGGGATGCCATGCAACTTAGACAGACACCAGAGAGTGAACAGGGCACGGCACACGCATACCTGCAGGGATGCCATGCAACTTAGACAGACACCAGAGAGTGAACAGGGCACGGCACACGCATACCTGCAGGGATGCCATGCAACTTAGACAGACACCAGAGAGTGAATATGGCACGTCACACGCATACCTGCAGGGATGCCATGCAACTTAGACAGACACCAGAGAGTGAATATGGCACGGCACACGCATACCTGCAGGGATGCCATGCAACTTAGACAGACACCAGAGAGTGAATAGGGCACGTCACACGCATACCTGCAGGGATGCCATGCAACTTAGACAGACACCAGAGAGTGAACAGGGCACGTCACACGCATACCTGCAGGGGTGCCATGCAACTTAGACAGACACCAGAGAGTGAATATGTCACGTCACACGCATACCTGCAGGGATGCCATGCAACTTAGACAGACACCAGAGAGTGAATAGGGCACGTCACACGCATACCTGCAGGGATGCCATGCAACTTAGACACCAGAGAGTGAACATGGCACGTCACACGCATACCTGCAGGGATGCCATGCAACTTAGACAGACACCAGAGAGTGAACAGGTCACGTCACACGCATACCTGCAGGGATGCCATGCAACTTAGACAGACACCAGAGAGTGAATATGGCACGTCACACGCATACCTGCAGGGATGCCATGCAACTTAGACAGACACCAGAGAGTGAACAGGTCCCGTCACACGCATACCTGCAGGGATGCCATGCAACTTAGACAGACACCAGAGAGTGAACAGGTCACGTCACACGCATACCTGCAGGGATGCCATGCAACTTAGACAGACACCAGAGAGTGAATATTGCACGTCACACACATACCTGCAGGGATGCCATGCAACTTAGACAGACACCAGAGAGTGAACAGGGCACGGCACACGCATACCTGCAGGGATGCCATGCAACTTAGAGACACCAGAGAGTGAACAGGGCACGGCACACGCATACCTGCAGGGATGCCATGCAACTTAGACAGACACCAGAGAGTGAATATGGCACGTCACACGCATACCTGCAGGGATGCCATGCAACTTAGACAGACACCAGAGAGTGAATATGGCACGGCACACGCATACCTGCAGGGATGCCATGCAACTTAGACAGACACCAGAGAGTGAATAGGTCACGGCACACGCATACCTGCAGAGATGCCATGCAACTTAGACAGACACCAGAGAGTGAATATGGCACGGCACGCATACCTGCAGGGATGCCATGCAACTTAGACAGACACCAGAGAGTGAATAGGTCACGGCACACGCATACCTGCAGGGATGCCATGCAACTTAGACAGACACCAGAGAGTGAACATGGCACGTCACACGCATACCTGCAGGGATGCCATGCAACTTAGACAGACACCAGAGAGTGAATAGGTCACGGCACACGCATACCTGCAGAGATGCCATGCAACTTAGACAGACACCAGAGAGTGAATATGGCACGGCACACGCATACCTGCAGGGATGCCATGCAACTTAGACAGACACCAGAGAGTGAATATGGCACGTCACACGCATACCTGCAGGGATGCCATGCAACTTAGACAGACACCAGAGAGTGAACAGGGCACGTCACACGCATACCTGCAGGGATGCCATGCAACTTAAGGCAATGACAACCAAACCAACACGAGCAGCTAAAGTCCGTGACAATATGCACCATCTCTTGATAGTTTGTTTACATTGTTCTGCATACCATGAACTCTTAGATGAATTTCATTACGAAAAGTTTAAAGATGATAGATTAATCGTGCGTTATGAGCCGCCTTATAGACCGTGGCGAATAGAGACCCCATAATATTGACGGCGATCAGAACACAGTAAGCACCCTCTTCCGCCGGTGTCGGCGCCTCCAGCCCGGTCAAGCTCGGCCCCTGACCTCTACAGCTCACTGTTTGGCCCGTCACTGTCACTTTGTTCGTCGGCCACTGGCATGACGCTGATTGGCACTTCACTAGTGACTGGACAGTTTTCAGACCATTCTTATCTGGCTGACTCCAACGCTAAAATATCACATTATCGGCAAATTCCCGACCCATAACAAGGAGAAGAGCGGTGCCAGTCAGGCATAGTCAGGCGTCAGGTTCGGTCAGCGCTACCCTCCTACGGTAACGGTGAGGTGTCGTTGACTGACTCGGCGAGTAGTCAGTTTCCCCCATAAAGCCCACAGCACAAACGAAGCTTCGCCCGAAACTCATATTGGAAAGTGAAAAATATTCGACATTAAAGTACAGCTATGCACACAGATACAAATTGAAAACTTCCGAACGTGAAAAGCAGAGTTTAACGCCAGAACTTACAAATCTAGTAAAACATTATGAGACGAGGGATATTCGCCTAACCTCCAGTTAAAAGAACTATAACCTTTGGGAAACATAGCCCTAGAGAAAATAATGCCGCGGTTCGCCAGACAGCGGCGCGGCCACTTACGTAGCTGGCGATGGACTTGGTGGGCAGGGCGGCCTCGATGCAGGCGGTCACCCGGCTGGTCTCCGGGGGCACCACCACCACATCACGGGTGGCGTCCTCTATCTCGCGCTGCACCTTCAGCTGGCGCCGCCTGCCGGCACACGCCCGAAACTGAGACGGTGATGGGGTGACGACGGTCGGTCAGCGGGCACATTGGATTGAAGGCGAACCGCCGACCATACAACTTACAAGTGGTTCAGCATAGCTGACAGGTGAATAGAAGTAACAGAACTGAAGCGTTCTGAAATTATAGGAAGAACGGTCTAAAAAATGAACACATTACTTATAACGGTAACAAACACAGCCTGCATTATACACTCTTCCAGAGGTTATGATAATACAGGGAGTAAATCCAAGGCCGGAAAATAAATATAATCCAAATGCTCCTAGAATGTTGGCAGGTCTAGAATGTTGCTGGATACTGACATTTGGATGAAATAAGTGCAGAGTCGCATAGAAAAATAAGCGCCTGGTTAAGAGATAGACGATAAACGGAAACGGAGCCTCAGCTGGCCGGTCAATATCTCACCTCACATAATCCTCATTTTCCTGGTTCATCTTTTCGGCCACACTAGATTTGATCTCTAAACACCTTGCCAGCAAACTGTCCCGCTCCGTCTGAAAACAATTACAATCAAATACAACATAAACATGAAATGTTCAACAGGAAAAATAGCAGCAAGCACTGATAATTACACAAGGGACGTAGAGTAGGTACTAGGTAGGCACTAGATAGGCACTAGATAGGCACTAGGTAGGTACTAGGTAGGTACTAGGTACGTACTAGGTAGATAGGTGGGTACACAAAGCAACAGGGGAGCGACGGAGCTCCGTCGCAGTCGGGATAGGAGCTGAGAGAGGCTGACCTGGGCTTCTTTGAAGTTCTTCTCCATGTTGATGTAGACGAGGTGCAGCGCGTTGTACTCGTCCTTGAGCGTCTGGTTGGTGGCGTTCAGCTCGGCGTTGTGCTGCTCCAGGACCATGATCCGCTCCTTCAGAGTCTCACAATCCGCCGTTGACGCCGCAAGCCTATGGAGGCGAGACGGGCACATCAAACGTTCGCCAGTCTGCTGCTCGAAGGCGGCGTTCTTAGTTCCCTCTAGTCTCCAGTCATCTAGTCGAGTTCTCTCTCTCTCTCTCTCTAGTCTCCAGTCATCTAGTCGAGTTTTCTCTCTAGTCTCCAGTCATCTAGCCGAATTATCTCTCCAGTCTCCAGTCATCTAGTCGAGTTCTCTCTCTAGTCTCCAGTCATCTAGCCGAGTTCTCTCTCTAGTCTCCAGTCATCTAGTCGAGTTCTCTCTCTAGTCTCCAGCAGGGACGGCGCCACCAGATTTTACCCGGGGGGGGGGGGGGGGGGCAAAGTCGCAGGGGCCTCCTCCCTAGACATGAGGCCCGGGGGGGGGGGGCTCCTTCCCCGTCTAGTACCGGGGCCTCCTGTTTAGTACCGGGGGCCTCCTGTTTAGTACCGGGGGCCTCCTATTTAGTACCGGGAGCCTCCTGTTTAGTACCGGGGGCCTCCTGTTTAGTACCGGGGGCCTCCTGTTTGGTACGGGGGGCCTCCTGTTTGGTACGGGACCTCCTCTTTGGTACGGGGGCCTCCTGTTTGGTACGGGGGCCTCCTGTTTGGTACGGGGCCTCCTGTTTGGTACGGGGGCCTCCTGTTTGGTACGGGGGCCTCCTGTTTGGTACGGGGGCCTCCTGTTTGGTACGGGGGCCTCCTGTTTGGTACGGGGGCCTCCTGTTTGGTACGGGGGCCTCCTGTTTGGTACGGGGGCCTCCTGTTTGGTACGGGGCCTCCTGTTTGGTACGGCGGGCCTCCTGTCTGGTACGGCGGGCCTCCTGTCTGGTACGGCGGGCCTCCTGTCTAGTACCGGGGACGGGGCACTCCTATCTGGTACTGGGGCATCCTATCTGGGGGCCTCCTGTACAGTGTATAGTACCGGGGGCCTCATGTCTAATACCGGGGGCCTCATGTCTAGTACCGGGGGCCTCATGTCTAGTACCGGTGGCCTACAGTGGCCTCTTGCAGGCTTTCCTTATGCAGGATATTTGACCAGGGCCACATAACTTCTGTTCTTTTGGCCAGTTGTGGCAGGGGACACCTTTTTGGGAGTGGGGCCTCCGCGAAATTCGGGGGGGGGGGGCAAAACGATACGTTTGCCCCCCCCCCCCGTGGCGCCGCCCCTGGTCTCCAGTCCTCAAGTTTAGTCCTCTCTTTAGTCTCCAGTCGATCTTCTCATCATGTCATGATGATGGATGCTGGATAATTTCAAATTTGTGTTTGCCTTTTCTTTCCCGTGTGATTTGAGCTTTTATAGTGTGACTAGAACAACAAAAGCATGCTCGTTGCCGAACACATCAATCCTCTGTTCCCAGAAAACGCAATGAAATAGTCCAGCTCGGCGGATAAAGTGCCAGTTGTGCGTCTGATTGCACTGCCTGGAGCCGTCGCTGGCTGCACTAACAGTTGGTCAGTGGCGGCCAGCTGCTGCCGCATCTTGGCCAGGTCGCTGTTGAGGTCGACAATCATCTGGGCGTTCTCTCCGCGACGTCGGTGCAGGTTCGTCAGCTCCTCCAGCATCGGCATCTGCTTCTGCTCCAGAGCCTGTCGGATGACAGCGGACGTCACATCACTGGTCAACATGGACATGAGACACATAACGTTACTGAAGATGGACAGCAGCAGGAAATGGCAGGAGATGACGTCACGCCAGAGTGGGGACGTCCACAACCGTGGACGATGGACAGAGGAAATGGAAAGGTGAATGGGAATGGGGAGAATTAATGAATACATAAACGAGTTAATTAATGAACGAACGAACGAACGAACGAACGAACAAATGAACGAACGAACGAACGAACGAACGAACGAACGAACGAACGAACGAACGAACGAACGAACGAACGAACAAGCGAGCAAACTAGCGAACGAGCGAACGAACGAACGAACAAACGAACGCACAAACGAACGAACGAACGAACGAACGAACGAACGAACGAACGAACGAACGAACGAACGAACGAACGAAAGAACGAACGAAAGAACGAACGAAAGAACGAACGAACGAACAAGCGAACAAGCGAGCAAACGAGCAAACTAGCGAACGAACAAACGAACAAACGAACGAACGAACGAACGAACGAACGAACGAACGAACGAACGAACAAACAAACAAACAAACAAACAAACAAACAAACAAACAAACAAACAAACAAACAAACAAACAAACAAACAAACAAACAAACAAACAAACAAACAAACAAACAAACAAACAAACAAACAAACAAACAAACAAACAAACAAACAAACAAACAAACAAACAAACAAACAAACAAACAAACAAACAAACAAACAAACAAACAAACAAACAAACAAACAAACAAACAAACAAACAAACAAACAAACAAACAAACAAACAAACAAACAAACAAACAAACAAACAAACAAACAAACAAACAAACAAACAAACAAACAAACAAACAAACAAACAAACAAACAAACAAACAAACAAACAAACAAACAAACAAACAAACAAACAAACAAACAAACAAACAAACAAACAAACAAACAAACAAACAAACAAACAAACAAACAAACAAACAAACAAACAAACAAACAAACAAACAAACAAACAAACAAACAAACAAACAAACAAACAAACAAACAAACAAACAAACAAACAAACAAACAAACAAACAAACAAACAAACAAACAAACAAACAAACAAACAAACAAACAAACAAACAAACAAACAAACAAACAAACAAACAAACAAACAAACAAACAAACAAACAAACAAACAAACAAACAAACAAACAAACAAACAAACAAACAAACAAACAAACAAACAAACAAACAAACAAACAAACAAACAAACAAACAAACAAACAAACAAACAAACACAACAAACAAACAAACAAACAAACAAACAAACAAACAAACAAACACAACAAACAAACAAACAAACAAACAAACAAACAAACAAACAAACAAACAAACAAACAAACAAACAAACAAACAAACAAACAAACAAACAAACAAACAAACAAACAAACAAACAAACAAACAAACAAACAAACAAACAACCAAACAACCAAACAACCAAACAACCAAACAACCAAACAACCAAACAACCAAACAACCAAACAACCAAACAACCAAACAACCAAACAACCAAACAACCAAACAACCAAACAAGCAAGCAAACAAACAAACAAACAAACAAACAAACAAACAAACAAACAAACAAACAAACAAACAAACAAACAAACAAACAAACAAACAAACAAACAAACAAACAAACAAACGAACGAACGAACGAACGAACGAACGAACGAACGAACGAACGAACAAACGAACGCACAAACGAACGAACGAACGAACGAACGAACGAACGAACGAACGAACGAACGAACGAACGAACGAACGAACGAACGAACGAACGAACGAACGAACGAACGAACGAACGAACGATGTGACCCTCAGGCGGTGCCTGTAACATGGTTACCACGTTGACCCGAGTCTTCTCCGTGTGTCTGCCGATCCGGCCGTAACCTGAGCTGTGCTTTCTCCATGGCGGCTGGCATATGACCTATATTGTGCCGGTGGCGACTGGCGTACCTGTATTTTCTCGGCGGCGGCGGCCAGTGCCGGCGCAGCGTCCCCGCTCGTCTGGTGGCCGGCCACTGACCGCTCCTGCATCAGCGTCCTGTTGATGTTATGCCGCAGACTGTCGGAGCCCTCGAACAGACGGTTATCTGGGGGACACAGGGCGCACACAGACACCGCGTCACACAGCCAAACAGGCGGAATAGTCGACAGACACCGCGTCACACAGCCAAACAGGCGGAATAGTCGACAGACACCGCGTCACACAGCCAAACAGGCGGAATAGTCGACAGACACCGCGTCACACAGCCAAACAGGCGGAATAGTCGACAGACACCGCGTCACACAGCCAAACAGGCGGAATAGTCGACAGACACCGCGTCACACAGCCAAACAGGCGGAATAGTCGACAGACACCGCGTCACACAGCCAAACAGGCGGAATAGTCGACAGACACCGCGTCACACAGCCAAACAGGCGGAATAGTCGACAGACACCGCGTCACACAGCCAAACAGGCGGAATAGTCGATAGACACCGCGTCACACAGCCAAACAGGCGGAATAGTCGACAGACACCGCGTCACACAGCCAAACAGGCGGAATAGTCGACAGACACCGCGTCACACAGCCAAACAGGCGGAATAGTCGAGCAGTGCCACTTCAAAGACTGGGACCCACAAATGGCACACACATACACCCCACTGGCAGACGTGCAGTACTCCTACCAGGATGATACCACCGCCTCGTCTGGCATCAATATTTCAAGACAATCACACACATAGATGCGAGTATTGAACTTCCTTTTCGGTGTTGAATAGATTGTATCCAAATACACTAGTCATCCGATATAAACTGGCCAAGATATAAACTGGTAAGTCATCCGATATAAACTGGCCAAGATATGCTGGTTCAGGTTTTTGTGCAGATCATGACTCTGTAATTATGTGTTGATTGAACAAGTGAAAGTGGCCATAGCTCACCTCACTATAGCTGACAGTAAACTCAGCCAGTCATAAAGCAGTCTCCCTGTCACTGTTTCAATATTGGCTCTTTGACAGCCTGGCCCCATATTAGTCCATGGCCCCATATTAGTCCACTGTATTAGTCCTAATGTCATCGACTTATCACATAGGTAAAGTCCCACTCTAGATTCACAACAGTTCTATCGTCATCCTCCTCACCACATTGCCTTGCCCTTAGTGCCCCCGGTCCCACAGCTGCTGTGGCACCTTAGTCTCGCTGAATCCACACCACCTACAGTCATTAACCAGTAAGCCCAATACCATCCACCTAATAGTAGGAGCTGTTTCAAACACACACACACACACACACACACAACAGTGTACATCTTCAGAAATCAAACCGATCAGAAAGCAGGAAATGATTAGTAACATAGGTGTAGATGCAAGGCGGACAAAACCATCTGAGATCATTATTCTGGCTGACATGATGGCCTTTCGGATATTGATATAATAAACAAAGATTCATGAAGTGGATACTAGCTCTGGTCTCTGGTTCACCTACTCTACTATTTAAAGCATTGCACCCATCATGAAAACACTTACAATCATTTATAATGCCTCTGAAGCAATCCACCTGGCATTTATCTCTCTCCCTCAGAGCTTCCACAATCTTCTCCCTCCAGTCTGACATCTCTGCCATTCAGGTTTCTGAAACAATACAAAAAAACATGTATTGTAATACAACAGAGCAGTGCAATGTTGAACTGACAGGTGTTGTAACTAAACAGAACAATTGGTAAAATGTTGAACTATTCAGACAAGGTAAACGCCCATACTGCAGGCAAGTCAAAACACTGGACATTTGATGGCGATTGGGGCTTACAGGCGCCACAACTGACATGGCTATAAGGCGCCCAACACCAGACATTTAATGCTATTTGTGCTCTTTAGTGTGTTAGTATTATACATGCCCCTCCTAGCTATCTTTACCTGCTGCGTGTGTCGTTTACCAGCCAGTCCAGCCAGTGAGTGTCTACGCCGTACATTTCTATTTTACAGCCAGAAATTTGTCGTGAGCGATGATATCAAAGCATTTTGATCAGTCCAAACATACGAGAATACATATTTCGCCGATATCCATAGCACGATAAATACGATCGGTGATAACATTCAGATATACGATCGGTGATAACAGTCAGATATACGATCGGTGATAACAGTCAGATATAAGATCGGTGATAACAGGCAGATATAAGATCGGTGATAACAGTCAGATATAAGATCGGTGATAACAGGCAGATATAAGATCGGTGATAACAGTCAGATATACGATCGGTGATAACAGGCAGATATAAGATCGGTGATAACAGGCAGATATAAGATCGGTGATAACAGTCAGATATACGATCGGTGATAACAGGCAGATATACGATCGGTGATAACAGTCAGATATACGATCGGTGATAACAGGCAGATATAAGATCGGTGATAACAGTCAGATATACGATCGGTGATAACAGTCAGATATAAGATCGGTGATAACAGTCAGATATAAGATCGGTGATAACAGTCAGATATACGATCGGTGATAACAGGCAGATATAAGATCGGTGATAACAGTCAGATATAAGATCGGTGATAACAGGCAGATATACGATCGGTGATAACAGGCAGATATAAGATCGGTGATAACAGTCAGATATACGATCGGTGATAACAGTCAGATATAAGATCGGTGATAACGGTCAGATATACGATCGGTGATAACAGTTAGTGCGGTTCAGTAGTGGTGACGTCACGGCGGTACCGGCACTGAGAAGATGAAAACAGATGATTGCAGTTAAAGTAGACACTGATCTGGTGATGTATGAGTCGCTCAATAATTTTGGTCACAGCAGGCAGTATTGAGCCAGTTGGCCGCACTGGCTACATCACCTCACTTCGGAACTGGTGTCACCAGTGCATGTTTCCAGCTGGGGGGGGGGGGGGGGGGGGGGTACTATTCCTGTGACAATACTGGCATTTACAATAGCCAATAGCACATAGCACAGTCCCGGAAAGAACAACTTCAACAACTTCAAGCTCAACAACTTCAAGCTCAACAACTTCGAGCTCAACAACTTCTCACCAACCACGAGCAAATCGTTTTAATTTCGGCGCAAACATCATTCAATTTTCTGGACAAATTTGTCCCACTGAATTTTGGAGCAGAAGGGTTGTCGAGGCGCCCACCATATTTTTGGGGATTTTTTGTCCAGTCTGGATTGAGCCCCCAGACCACATTGCATTGGTGTCACACTTGCAAGACTGCACAGTGCGTAATATAGCCGCATAAGACTTAATTTGTGTTGCAAGATTTATGAAATCAGCACAGAAATGGCATGCTGGTCAGCTAGGTAGGTAATTCAAGGTATGTAGGTAGGGTAAACAACCTTAACGCCTGAACATCGCTGGACTTCAACTTTTCATGCTATTGGCGATAGTGTGTATCTCAATACTCAATAGGTACAGGATAGAAGGCCCCACAGCTGTGGCCTTTAGACTTCCGCTCTCTACAGCTCAAATCTCACTGAAGTCTTACTGGTGTCTTGTCCAGTACTTACGAAATCTCCAATGCTTGTCGAGCCTATTCTGAAAAGCATTTACTGAAGGAGCGCCAATAACCTGCTTGGGGAGGTTGTTCCAGTTATTATTACTCGGATCTTGAAGAATTTCTGCCTCAGCAGCCTGTTCGCTGGGGGATTTCTTAACTGCAGGTAGTGTCTTTGTGTGCCATGGTTTTCAGCAAGCTCGAACAGCTGCTCATGTAGAATCTTGATCCTTCCTGTGACAATCATCAGGATATTGGGTATTAGTTCAGTAATTCATCTCCAAGTGTATGGTGTTCTTGATGTCCCTAATAGAAGACCGGGGGGGGGGGGGGACGGACAGCCCCCCTCCCCAGTAGGTTCTGCAGCGCAGCGAGCGAATGCAAGTGGAGCGTTCTAAACGTGAGTCCCTGCGACCGTAATTGCTGTAAATGTTAGGTCAGTTTGATTAGGTATCGCTTTTGGTGACGTCATAGCTTTGGTATTACTGGTACACTTTTCTATCTGTCGTAATAATACTCTCTTCTTCTATTCGGGATCTCAAATACACCATTAACTAGGGAGGTGAATTACTGAACTATTACTGGATATTGTCTACATCATCAACAGCATGAAGTCTGGTGTTAGGACACGTCTGGAATTACAGTTGTATAGTATACGTACCTACCCAAACAAACGCTATTGGTCACTTGTGCTTGGCGCTGTGCTTGCTTGATACTCATACTGTGCTGATTGTGGCTATATTGATTTGCTATTGGTAGTGCTCTGGTCTTTTTTCTCTTTAGTCCTTCAGATAGCACTAACCATTAAGACCACTTGCCAAGTAGTTTGTTTATGTTGATGTTTATTTGTATTATCACCAACAGAGAAAACTCCACTTACAGGCGAAGTTATTGCTTAAAACACACATTGCATCGCAGTGACATATATCAACTAAATAAATACATAAATAAAGGTAAAAGGTAAAAAATAAAATACAAGATTTAACAAGCACACTGACAGTACAAGTAAACTATACTGATATATAGCAGTGCTACACTACCAGTAAGGCGCCGTAGTTGGCGATGAACGAGCGAGCGCGAAGGAAATATATGGGGAATTTCAATTCGATCGGGCAAGTAGTTTCTGAGATACAAAAAAAGGTGTGCACGTGCAGAGGCCTGACCTTTGACCTTTGACTTGTGGGAAAGTGGGGGCTGAGAGGTCCCTAACCACACACCAATTTGAACACAATCGGCTCAACCGTTCTAGAGATATAGAATAGGGGTGTGCACGTGCGCACATGCAAAGACAACCCATCCCCCGACTTGTGGAAAGGCGGCGGCTGAGAGGTCCCAAACCACACACCAAATTTGAACACAATCGGCTCAGCCGTTCCTGCGATACAGAATAGGTGTGCGCACGTGCGCACGTGCAGAGGCACCTACCCCTGACTTGTGGGAAAGTGGCGGTTGAGGGGTCCCTAACCACACACGAAATTTGCACATATTCTGCCCAGCCGTTGCGGAGTTATTGCGAGAAAATACTGTTCAACACCCCTCACGCGGCACGCGACACGCGCAGTGGTTGTCACCCACATGAGTCGGCACTGGTCTCAAACAGAGTAGGTTAGATGGGGCTGCTCAGCAAAGAAGTCCGCCTGTCAATCAGACGTGCGGTTGCAGAGATATGAGCTTCTCAAAAGCGTCGCCACGGGCCGGGTCGGGCCGGGCCGCACATAATCAGATTTTTCCCATACACCACGGAAGGACGAGCGAGCGCTTCGCGCTCTCTCGTAATAACAAGTAAATAGAGCTAGATAGAGCTAGAAGGAGCTCCGATCGACCGCGTAAAATGGATTTTACGGGTGCATCTCTATAGTGATAAAATTTTCGCACCCCACACTACCTGTTCATTGACATAACAGAACAACAACAAACGCAGAAAAAAGAGTGGGAAAATAGTATCCATAGGGTGTCACTTATATCACTGTCACTTATATCACATATCACTTCACATGACTTTTAAAAGCATAAGTATCATCGGGAAACAGGTCTGCGGTAACGTCTTTGTCGCTTAAGAATACATTAATTTATCGTGGGGCTCTGCAGTATAACCCAGATCTTACGGTGCTCACTCGTGCTCGGAGCACCGTGAGTAGAGTATGCGTGCGGGTCGATCGAGCAGGCACGTGCAAAGAGAAAGAGCGCAGCAAAGTCATATTTGGCCCGGACGACGTTGCGGAGGAAAAGATCATACTGCACTCTTCGAGATTGTAGTGATGGAATGCTAACGTGGTGCAGCAAGTCACCATACGAGAGAGAGGAGGTCCGACCAGAAGTGTGATTTAGAAGCCATATGAGAAATTTGTGCTGTACTCGATCGACCCACACTGTGTGGGAATCGGCCGCACCCGCCCATATCACACTGCAGTACTCTAAAATGGAGCGAACATTAGCAAAGTACGCAGCCTGCAAGGCTGGGCGATTAAATTTAGAGCCTTTTGATCCTATTTGAAAGGACCGAATCACCAAACCCAATGAACGGTTTGCTCGGCTTACAATGTTCGAAATGTGAGGCAAAAGTTAGCTTGGTATCGAGAACGACCCCCCAGTCTCTCATCTCAGACACATGCTCGAGCTCCGTTTCATTGATAAAATAGTGTGTCCGGACGGGCGCGCGCCTGAGGGTCATCGTGAACGATTTGCATTTGATGGGACTTAGTGTGAGACCCCACTTGACTGACGAGGCTACCAGACGACCGAGATCATCCTGCAGCACTAGTCAGTCAGCAGGCGTCTCAATGTTTCTTTAAAAAATTACGTCATCGGCGTACAGAAGACAGCCAGAGCGAAAGCCAAGTAGTAATAAAGAGTGCAAAAAGGAGTTGGGGCCAGGAGAGAACCTTCTGGAACACCAGAAGTTACTGGTTTCCAGTCGGAAGTTTTGCCGTTAACGATCACCCTCTGACGCCTATCTGACAGGTATGAGACAAACCATTTGAGAGCACCGCCCTGCACATGATCAGACTGTTTTAGCTTGTGAATGATGAGTTTGTGATTAACATTCTGAAAAGTGGCCAAATAGTCTGTATATATGGCATCTGTCTGCTACACGTCTGATATGGCCTCCCACACAGTCTTAAGAAAGACTTAAGAAAGACTTAAGAAAGACTGACAGTCTTAAGAAAGACTGCAAGGTTAGTAGAACAAGACTTCCCTCAGATAAAACCATACTGCTTGTCACTAACACTGAGGACACATGGTGAAACAGCTCATCGAAAACGATGCATTTTAAGATCTTTCCGAAGAGAGGAAGTAGGGAAACTGACCTATAGTTGGAATGTTGACGTTTATCGCCTTTCTTGAAAATTTGGATAAAATTTGCCTGCTTCCATCTCTCCGGAAATACACCAGTTCTCAAAGACGAATTACATAGTTTGGTCATCAGGACTACAAGCTTCTTGGTGCATGCAACTAAAATATGAGCACTGATATTGTCAGTACTGCAGGCCTTACTAGGAGCTACTGACAGCAATGCATTCCTGCCAGCAGCCTCCCAATACACATATAGCCGTACCAGGGGGAGGGGACCAGCAATTGCCCCCCTGAAGGTCTGTATGTGCCCCTTTGGTCAATTTTTTTTTAAAATGTGGCCAGTAAAAAATACAGTATCCTAGCATTGCAAAATTTGGGTGGAAAACAACACCCTATGGATACTATTTTACCACTTTTTTCTGAGTTTTATTGTGAATTTTCCACTCTTTATTAAAAAATGTATTGGATAATTGGAACCCTGCTACTGATTTATGAATGCAATGATAGGGACAGCCTGTGGAGAGAAATACTGGTAATAATTGGCATAGGTAATACCTAATTCTGGTAAGTGGGTAATTGGGAATTGATAAAGCTGAATACATATGTTTTTTGGTTGACTTTTCCACTCTTTATGCTTATTTTGGGCTGGAATTTCCCACTCTGCGCCCCAGCTCCACCAGAGCAATCCTAGGACCTGTGAAAATATGCCCCTCTAAAAATATAGTTGGCCAAATCTGGTGTTTTTTTCAGTGGGATACCTTATGCCCCCCAAGCAAAAATTGCCCCCTCCTGGAGTGAATCCTGGGTACGCCACTGGGTCTGGATACACACAGCTGACAGCAGTGACAGCACGTCCAACAGGTAAACTGTTGCATCCTGTAACTCTGTCACAGCGGGGTCCGTAAACTGATAGCTGCCAAAGCCTCGTTCTGCACGGATGCACAGGTTCTGTCATCGGTCACAGGCTAGCCCAAGGCCGTATAAGGCTGGCCATATGCGTCGAAAGCTACTACATACCTTAAGCTTTACCTTAGAACAGAAATTATTCTTCCACCTTCCCAGATTGAGATTTCCCAATCCTCTGAAACTTCTGAACCACTTACTGCTGCAGACAGTGAGTGGTTAGTATTCTATTATAAGTACCGTGACTGCAGATATGCATTCGTGACTAGTGATATAACTACCAAGGGATGTTTACATTTGTTGATGGAGAAAGGGAACGAAAACGACGCAGTAGTGACACAAATAATGTTTTAATTAAAATGCTGCAACATTTGGAAACTAGTCAGCAACCGCAAAAATAATACATAATTTCAACCACCCATTTATTAGCTTCAAAAATATTTTTCCTTATAGGTAGTATAAATAAAACAATTATCAATTTTTTAACGGTTTTACAATTTGTTTACATTTTTACGGGTGCATTCGTAACCAGTACGAAGAACAGCTACAAAGTTTATAGAGATGGGTTTAGGCATCGACTTCTTTCGCATGAGTACATTCTTAATCTGCTCGAAATAGAATGTTTGTGACATCACCCAATCATTAATATATTGTTTCAACAGTCATCTGTATTTGATCCATAAAATAAACTAGCAATTAAGGGGAAAACCTCTTTAAAAATTCCAAATCTTTAGGTACTTGGACTCTTCAAACAGACGGAAATTTTCCACTGCGTCGATGGCCCAGTGGTTGACATTTTCGCCGGTCAGGAGAGTGGCGCTGTCGTCTTGGGGCCGTGGGGGAGTGTGCGTGTGTGCTGGGACGGGTGTTTTTTAAGAGTGAATTATATGTTCAAGAGTGTAAGACAGTGTTGACACATATTGGACGATCATGCCTGCAGTACAGAAAAAAAGTTTTGCGGAGTATATATTTAACAGGGAGGAGAAAACGTTTTTAGGCCGTACCGGCCTTAGTTGGTGTAAGTACCTGTGCGATATCGACCCGTGATTGTGTGCTTCAGTGGCCTCATTGAGCGACAGAAATAGTATATTCAGGTTTATAATCGCAAGGTTCTGTATGTACATATATTTTGCATGACTATTATTTTCATTACTCTGCTTGTGAGACTGTTTTAGGCCTGAAATTTCATCCTGACCCATGTCATTTGCAGACATCGAGGTACCTACATGTGGCATTATGTGAATTGTGAAGGTGGCTGAGGCTGCCTTAGCCCAAATAACTGTTCTTCCTGCTTAAACCAAGTCTTTCCACCTTGCATGTGTCATTTAACTCCAGGAATTATAGGTATTATGTCCTGGCCATGAAGCCTGAGGGTGCACTTCAACTTAGCCCTGCTCATATACACAGTGCCATTTTATGGTATGCAAATTGATCCCCTGTGTTGGGCTGTGTTTCCCTGTATTAAGCATGAATCAATTAAATTAATATTTACCTGTATAGTTGCATATTAGTCCTGCCTGAGCTCACATTTTACTATCATCTTCAAGCTGTGCACCAAGATCCAAGTGCTACCATACAGGCTACAGCTATCATTTCAAATTAAAGCACAATTGTAGCTCCATTCATTTGCTATTTCAACCTTGTCCTTCAAGTACTTGCGATTTGATGAAGGGGATGTTAAAATTATGAGAGAGAAAAAATCCTGAATCAATTTGAGATAATTGCACCGTATGTTTACGAGGTCACCACGCAACCCTCCGCAAATCCGCGACGCATACAATTATTACTATCATCTTCAAGATGTGCACCAAGACCCAAGTGCTACCATACAGGCTACAGCTATTATTTCAAATTACAGCACAGTTGTAGCTCCATTCATTTGCTATTTCAACCTTGTCCTTCAAAGTGCAAGTACTTGTGATTTGATGAAGGGAATGTTAAAATTATGACCCAAAAACAAATCCCGAATCAATTTATGAGATAATTGCACCGTATGTTTACGAGGTCACCCCGCAGCCCTCCGCAAGTCCGCGACGCATACAATTATGTCGAGTGTGAACTGGAAACATCACCGAACACAAATGTTTTGTTTCCAATCGATATACTTTCCTCCGAGCTAGTGTGGCATCACAACCTCTGCTAGTGCAGCATTCCTTCTGTCATAATAAGGATAATTGAACCTCAAATTTAGATTATCAATTTGAGTAAAGTCTAGACTAATGGTAACGTACCCTCCCTTGAATGTATTCCTAGCATTATTATGCAGGGTTTTCATTAATGGCGTCGCCACGGTCCAGGGGCGGCGGAAGAGGGGGGGGGGGCAGCTGCCCTCCCCCACTCAAGAAGTTGGGAAGGGGGCAAACATGATTTTGCCCCCCCCCCTACATTTGTAAGAGGGGCCTTAGAAGTTAGTTCTATTTTTATATTTTTGACCGAATAAAATGACCCGAGGGTCCCGAGGTGGCCCGAGGTAGACTTGTGCTTGATTCCGCTTCAGCGGAATATATTCCGATTCCATACCAAGCCAAATTGATCTGATTCGGAATCCGATTCCAATAGATATTTTCCGATCGATTCCGATTTCGATTACGGGGCACCTAAAAATTCCGAATCCGATTCCACTGATTCCGAATTGAGTCCACTCTGCATCAAAATATGCCTGATCAATGATCATACATACGTATGGTAAAGATGACTCGAGGGGCACGGATAGACATATTCAATATATTACACAGGCATATGTAAGATGGCTATTTTGATATAAAACTTCAAATCATTTCAATAATTTTGTTGAAAAACTGAACCATGCTGCAAAATCGCGACAGTTCATAAATGTCAAACTATAATGAAAGGAAACAAACAGTATAATCTAGACATACCTATTGCCTATAATTATGATGCATATTGCAAGCTGTTATTGTGCAATATGATACTCAGGGAAATCAATGTCTTGAAATATTTTAGGATATTATGAAATGTATGGTTCAATCAACAAAACATCGCCATAAGTGAAGATCAGTGTGTCTCCACCTAAATAAACATAATTACTGAGCATGCCTATTGACCTGCATTAGGTAACAAATTGTCACCTAGCTTTGCTTTAGTTATAACGGAATCGATTCCGGAATCGGATTCGATTCCACTGGAATGAAGCACCCCTTACTTCCAGGAAAATTTTAGAGATAAATGTTTGAGGTAGTAACATGCAAAACATCAGTCTTATTTGCCGTGATTAACCTGACCAAATTAGGCTCCAAAGTTATGGTGGCCGTCATACCCCACTCTCCCCTACTGACAAATTCAAGTGAAAGTGTGGTTTAACCCGCGCACTGCAGGGGGTTTGCGCCGAACACAAACTGCAGGGGGTTGATCCCCCCCCCCCGTGATATCTCGAAAACTACGCTACGTAGCGACAAGCGGAAAACTGCATGTGATAGCTTGATACAAGTTCTAGCGAAAGTATTTCAGTATTTTTTAGGTCAGGTCAAAATGAGGTCACCAGAGGTCATCAAATGTCAAATTGTCCAGTTTTTTCCTGTTTTAGGACTTCGCTCCAGAAATTCACGTGTATCTCGGAAATTATGCTAGTTAGAAACAAACGGGAAGATCAAACGCCAGCCAGTTAAATTTGCAATCGACAAGGTGTCTTCAAAGTTGATCTCAGGTCAATATTTGAAGCTCCAGAGGTCAAAAAAGGAAAATTTTCTGTTTTTTGCAAAATCTTTTTCGCTCTTCACTTTTTACTTAATAAGAATAACGGAAAACTGTATACGACATTGTGTTTATCTCGTCAAGGCGCTTTGAATGATATACATGGTGACCTTGCTAAGTCCACTAAAAAAAATTGACCTCAGGTCAAGGTCAAGTGGTGACCCAAGTAGGGCATGTTGCATATAGGAGGACGTGTCTCGACGAGACAAACACATTGCTGTCTGTTTTACTTCTATCTTCATTATGTCGGGAATTATTGACAAAAAGTGATGGTGACCTCGCATGACCTCATGACCCCATAGGGGTCACTGAACAAAACTTACACTTGGATCATCAATAATATCTTATAATAACATGATCCAGAAGTAATTGGACTAATATCATGCATATCCTTGAAATAGGAAGCATTTGTATTTTTCCCCATTTACTTATTATGGGAGGTTACGAAATTGACCTGACCTTAGGTTACTGATATCAAAATTCCGAGATATACGAATTGTAAGTACTTATGCCCTCATGACATCCTGTAAGTTTCAAACTGATATGTGAGAAGCTCTAGCTTTGGCACAACTGCAAACATTTTTGGAGGTGGGGTCACTTGACCTGGTCTGGTGACCTGTCCTGAGATGGCCCGAGGTTATTTTTTTTCTCTCAAAGTGTGCGCAATTGATGTCCTAACAGGTGTGCCAAAACCCGGCGGCGCTGCGCGCCGCCGTTTTTTCGCTATCTGCGAAAAACCTGAGGGGGGGGGGGCCGGAAATCAACCCCCCTGCAGTGCGCGGGTTAACATGGGACCATATTAGGGATGGCTTGAAATTACTAGGGACAGTTTCAACTTGTGACGCCCATGGTTTTAATCGTGAAGTCGCGACTGGTTCTGTGGGCCCGCAACAGCGGTGCCTACTTTTCGATTTACGCTAGTGTCGCTACATCAGGTATCATTTACATTTGTAATTTTAGCAAATTGTCATTTATTTTGCAGTCAATGTATTTTTGCTCTAAATAAAACGCGTTTTGTTAAATGAAATGTGTTGGCTCCTTTAAAATACAAAGTATTGCAAGATTATAATGCTTCCTGATAACACAATGTAGTTATTTCTGTGGTCTGTCGGGACTGCGATTCAGACAATTCTGATCTCGCATGGGGCTGCGATTCAGACAATTCTGATCTCGCATGGGGCTGCGATTCAGACAATTCTGATCTCGCATGGGGCTGCGATTCAGACAATTCTGATCTCGCATACTGGCAGGTGGAAGGCTTTCCAGTCACTAGGCCAGTGGCGTTACATATATCAGCTAGCGTTTCAATCAAGTAGTTGCGCGACACTTCGCTTGCCTGTTCTCAGGCAAAGTGTCGAGGCCAGTGGTGTATCTCGGTGGCAATATTTCAGCGTCATGTTAATACGCCATTGTGTATGCTTAATTTAATTCATTTTCTTTTGCTCCGACGGGCGGGATATCCTGTATCATGTTTAAGGTATCCATTTGCGATAGACACATGGTAACCACATGGTAACCATGTGGGCCAGCCCACCTTTCCCACATAGTGCCCACATGGTTTTGGAAGACGTTTCTGTATGGTTACCATATGGGCTAGCACACGACCTTCTAACCTCAATCCCACATGGGGCCCATATGGGTATGCCCACGTCATTCCCATGTTCACGTGTGCCCACCTCAGCCCACATGGGACCCATACCGATCCCATGTGCATTCCCATGTCCATGTGAGCCCACGTAGCCCATCTTAAACCATGTGGTAACCACATATGTGGGTAACAATTATTCTGAATAAAAAAAATCCTCGAATGTTTGTAGCTGTAGAATGCATTATGTGCTAGAATGTCACAAGCTCTGTCTACCGTTAGGATTACAGAGTTACAGCGGAGATGTGAGATCATTCCAATTCAAACCAATAGAGCTGGCCCGCCTCTCCCCTACTGTGTGATCAAGCTAAACGACCTCTTGACTGTCCACACTGTATACACTGCACTCATTGTTGTCGAACACCTGAGTTTGTGTCGTCGCTACAACTATAGAGGAGGGTCTGAAGATTCTCCAACTGGCTGCAAAATAAGCACATCATGTAACCGTGGTCGGCAACGATCACCCCATAGCATTAGGATGAAAACGAGAATTACTGAGTGGCGAAATTAACTCCGAAAATTTCAACGAAGCGACTTTAACTTGAATAAAAATGATCGCAGGACAGTTGTGAAAACGGTTTCGTGCTCCTAATGCTTGAATGAAATGCTAAGCACCCCTGTACAGTCGTTCGATATTACTGTAGGCATAGTTAAGCAGATGACTGGTGTAACCGCCTTCAGAAAATGTACACGTTTCACAATCTTGTCTGACCGAATTTCTGTTTCGTTTCAGTTAAAATCACCGTATTCTATATTATATTCTATGCGTGCCTCGCGGCCTTCTGGACGGCATGCCTGGTCGTCTTCCTCCAGACCATCAGCGATAAGGAGCCGAGATGGACCACCAAAACCGGCAGCATCATCGGCAAAAATCCCGGTGAGTCGACACCGCGCGGCACGGCCGGGCCGACTGGGCGGGGAAGGGGAGAGGCTGAGGGCCGAAGCGGCTCACTACGCCGGCGGAGATATATGCTATTTGATGGAATGTCCGAACTTCTTTTGTTAAATTATGATTCTATGAAAAGCAGCAACGCGCACGTTATTTTTTACGAAACCCTACTTGGGTCGCATGCCTCTAGCTTTTTCGGTAAAGGAATGATGTGTCGTCGAAATTCTTATGAAAATCGTCGTCATCCTTCTTTAGAGCTGCTAGTTCCTCGACATCGCGCCAAAAGAAGGCTAAGTTGGTAAGATTAGATCGCTGAGGGTCGAAGCTAAATCCGATTGTTGTTTGCCGCTGAATATCTGGACGTCACTGCCGGTGGATTGAACTCTGTGACCTCAAAGGAGAATCAAACACCATGGCTCAGGCGGAGTTTCTCGATATCAAAGCCAAAGCCGAAGCTGGCGTAGAGATGAAATTATAAGCTGAAGCTGGTATAGTGGTTTCCTCTGACCTTAGCCAAGCTCGAATCCAGCAGGGCAGTGACTGTGTGTTGACCGAGTGGCCAATGGTTAGCGCTCATGTTAAAATACATTTGTCCACATTTGATTGAGCCATTGAGCCACCAAAGAAGGAATTAATGTATCCTGAAATTGTGCTGCCATCACCAAGAATGAGTTCAGTAATTTTGCCTGCCAGTTCAAAAGCTCTCACACTGAGACCGAACCTTTGAATGTTCGGTCACGACCACAAGTCCCGTGCGAGAAAATGTGCACATCATTGTTTTAATGATCCGTTTGGCATCCCGACATCGCCCTGGCAAATGTCTGACTTTTTATAGCAATTTGTATCCTCAAGCTGTGAGCGGGCGCCTCGCTTGGTGTTTAACAATTGAACGCGTCGTCTCGGAATGCCGCTCGCATTCCACGGGGAGCGTGTGACAGCGGGGCGTCATCTTCTCACTGCACGGTGTAGGATCCCGCGACGACACGCCTCGGCCGCATCCCAGACCGGCGCGCCATTCTTGGCCCCCGTCCAGGCCGCCACTGCACCGCCGCCGGCGGCAGTCACGTGACCCGAGCGTGACCTTGAGCCGGCGGGCCCGGCCAGCTGGCCGGCCGCGTCTGCTGGGTCAGCGGCGTGCGCGGCTCCCATTGGCGGACATGTGGGTCACGCTCAGATTAATGGAGTGCAGTAACGAGTCGATTCCCAGTCGAATCCTCCGCTCATGCGGTGTCCTGGGAATGGTGATTAACGCTGAAAATGAGGACTACCTTGACTCCAACAAATATATGAGCAAATAACTTAGAAAATAATACCATTCTAGTTTTAAAAAACAATTGTAATTTCCTTTGGATACCATCTCTGCGGTACGCCACCACCCCTGCGCGCCGGGGCTGTGGGGATGTTGAATGAGCATATCTGAGCGCTGAAATGACCCACATGTTCCTCCCAGCTTATTGTGTGCGCCCGTGCCACCGTTTACTTCGGATGAATCCGAGACTAGACATTGTGCAGCTGTACCCGGAAGGTCAAGGAACGTGTACGATTTGATCTTTTTGCTGTGAGACGTACGGCTGGACTAGACGGGACAATTGCTTAGCCGTCTCACTCAATGCAAAGCATGGGCGCCACATAGCCTGAGTAGCTGAGGCGCCCTTAACCCTATTTGTAACAGGCTCCTGGCTACCCCTATTTGTAACATGGGGGGGGGGGGCGGATCCCCCCCCCCCCCCGAGATCTCGAGATCTACCCGTCCGATTTTCAAAAATCAAACGGTGTTTGATTCCCCTCAACGCGATCTACATTTGTAAAAAAAAAAACGAAATGTTTGATAGGGGGACAACAAGGGGGCAAAAACTTCTTTTTTTAGAGGTATTTGTGATCCAACACAGCTGTCATGTTTATCAACCGATTTTAACGCAACCGATGGGGATCGATAGAGATTGTATTGGAAATTGATATATGGCGGTGGCTTTTGAAAATTCAAAAATCATAGGCGTGTGCAGGTCACTCAATATGGGGCAATATGGGTGAAATAAATCCGTAATAAAACCATTGTTTGCTGTTGTTTTTTCGATAAATTAAATCGTGTTATTGTGACATTAGAAAAACAGTTATAAAACATATTTTTTGCCATAGGCGGTACCAGGCTAGTGAAAAGGGGAGGTCAAATAGGAAAAAAATATTAACCGCATGCAATTTGATACCCAGCACAATAAATACGCTACTGATTGTAGATAGTTCCTTTTTGCATGTTGTACTTCATCATAGGCGTATCCAGGATCAAAACTGGGGAGGTGCAAGACCTTTTGATAGGTATATTATCCGCTATTATGATACTAACTAGTCAAGTGACTTTTTCACTTACAACTTCAATTCACATTGCTTACCCCCCCTTTACCCTTCCTGGGCTCGCTTATTATCTTATAATCGTTCGTAGAGTACCCTGTGGTGCATGTTTCATCCGAAAACTGCAGTATGTTATGTCATTGTACGCCCATGCATCTTAGTTTCCTTGCAATAATATGACTCCTTTCTTCCATTCCTGAGAACGCCTCTGCACAAAAAAAAATGACTTCATTCCCTCTCCTGTCCTCATATGTGCATATATCATTATAAAATAACCGTCTATTGCGTCGTAATCGCTGGAATATCGTCACCATGCCAGTCACCCACTTGTCATGTGCCTGAACACGCCGCTGCAACTCTATATGTAATACATTATGCAAATAATTGAAGGAGAACCTATCTTTTACATCTTGATAGCTATACATGCCCCTTACATCCCTCTATTGGCTTCCCGCCAAGCATTGAATACTTCCTAGAAACCTCCCCTTTTCAAGCCCCTGAAACCGCCTCTGCCATGAATTTTGTGTATGATATTTCATTAACATCAACTAATTTGCACTTGCTTCAATCACCGTGAACCGATGTAACCCCTTTATACTTGAGGCAGTTATGAAGAAACCATCAAGATCGCATTTCCGTATTATCGCCAAATGTCGCCGCTGAATCCTCCTAAAAACGTGCCCTGGAACCGCCTCTGTTCAGGGTAAGAACTCAAAATTTGACACCGAATGTGAAAATCGATTTTGGGAAAAGTCCGAAAATTTCATGGACCTGCTCCCAGCCGTTTTGGAGATATCTGCGAAAAACATGAGGGGGAGGGAATCCCCCCCCCCCCTGTTATAAATAGGGTTAAGCCAAAATCATCAATGCAAAACAGTGACCCATAATTGGTCTTTAGGTTTGGAGCGAAATGGGAAATAGGCAGGTCTATTTTCATTGACTTGTAGGACTAGAAAGGGCTCCGGAAAGTAGAAATTGAGCATAAGACATGTACAGCAATGGTGCTCGAGATCACGTACATTTTGGGGTGGAAAACTAGATAATGGGAATGGTTGATCTATGTTCAGCTTAAAGGGAATAGTGCTCATTTAATATTAGTTTTTAACTGAGGTAGCCAGATTGTCGGGAGTACTGAGAAATCTCCAAATCTGATTTTTTTCCTTCCAAAACGACCTAGTTGCTGAGTTTCAACGCAAAAACCGTTGGAGCTATTGGGAGCTATTTTAAAGGGACAAATCTCGTGACGTTTCGCATGCGTCATTAGTATTTCTACCGCACTTCGTTTTTGCTATTTGAACCGACCGCCACCGAAACGCATCATGAATTGGTAACAGAGTTGTAAGGAAGGCTCGTTCCTGTCTCGCGTAGCCATTGGTTCAAAATCCGTTTCACGAAGCTGATTCGTCTAGAGTGTGCTATCGCCGCTGTTTTGGTTCAAGGCAAAACGACAAATCTGAAACATCATGTGACTAGGTTTTAAGTAAATAATTTCGTCAATTTTGAATTTCCAATTGAAAATTACCAAACGATGCTTCGTGAAAATACGCATGTTTTGATGGGTGGCTGGTCGCGGTACCTGCAATATATCGATTATATCGATTACATTTTCCCTATGTTTGTGTTTGCATTATGCTGACTTACGCTAAGTTCGTGATGAGCTAGAAATATTATTGGCCATAACTCTGTCAATTTCGATTGGATTTGCAATTGAAAATAATGCCGACACTCGTCTTGAAAAGCCGCATCTTTTGATGGGTGATTCGTACCAGTAGCTGCAATGTGCGCTGCAGTAGAAGCACATCCACACATTTATTTACACACACACATGTATGGGTATAGCACACATATTTATGCACATGCACATTTATGGGTGTGACTTCAGGTTCACGCAACGCCACTCCAACTCCACTCATGCAACGCCATAGTGCAAACATTCACATTTCACGCATGTAAAAATATGAATATTTTGTTCTTCAAATTATCACAAATTGCCCAGCGAACGAGGTTGTTACGTCTTGTTGTAGTTACGTCTTGTTGTTTACATATTCGTATTCAAGGATATACTTTTGCTGGTATGACGTCGCAACTCATTTTGGTGACTCAAGATTGTTGTGACGTCACATGTATAAATATCAATATTTGGGAAATTATGACAAATTTTTACTTTTTCGCAAAAACGAATGCCAGAACCGTAATCAGGACACTTTTTCATCATTCCACGTACTTTTCCCAAGATGCACTATTCCCTTTAAAATGAGAAGTTTTCCCTGCATCTGCAGCACAAGCACAGTTGAGATTCAAGCCATGCTATACTTATGTGGATTATTTTCCTTTCAGATCATGGTCCGCTCAACGGTAACAGCCTACATCCTCTACCGTTGCTGAACCTATCACCGTATCATGTCGTGCGCTGATTGAAGACTCCCGAGTCCTCGTCGCCATCCTGTCCTACCATCATGATACCGCCACCTCCCCACTTGTGAGGAAGCTGTCAAGTGTGTCTCAGCGTTACTCGAGCAAACAGTATTTAATAATGCTAAGGTGTGTAGTTGACAATGCTTGCGAGGAATATTGATATATATATATATATATATATATATATATATATATATATATATATATATATATATATATATATATATATATATATATATATATATATATATATATATATATATATATATATATATATATATATATATATATATATATATATATATATATATATATATATATATATATATATATATATATATATATATATATATATATATATATATATATATATATATATATATATATATATATATATATATATATATATATATATATATATATATATATATATATATATATATATATATATATATATATATATATATATATATATATATATATATATATATATATATATATATATATATATATATCTTAGGACAACCGAAGGCACTGTGAAATTGTCTTCTGAAAGGGGTTTTACCTGCGGGTGATAGTCCAATGCAGCAAAATTACGTACCACCATTGACTATCCTGCATTAAACGGATAGTGTGGCTAAGAAGGATATTGGCTCTCAGATGTGCCTGGACCCTTCACTCAACGGATTTTGTCTGGTGGCTGTTTAGCAGCTTCCCAAAATGAAGCTGGGGCCTCTGTTACGCTCATTTGATCGATGTATCTCATTCAACGCTCCTATCTCCTGTTTTGAAACTTTACACACCTGCGCCTTACACGCACCGACAATGGTTCAGTTTGAGGCTTTAACGTAAACTTTGAGCCTATGAATCTCATTCCGTAGTCGATTTGTCAAATGTTCTGTCGAAATAACTCAACAATGATTGCATGAACCAGGGACAAGATTCTCCACCAGTATACATTTTGTCTTGGTAAACGTGGAAACCTTTCATTTTTGACACTAAACGGAAACATGCGTCTATGCGTATTCCCGGTCTAATTGTTGACGGCCAGATCACTGAAGCTGCTGTCTGCATACACGTGTTAAACGCGTGGTAAAAGCTTCCTCTGGTGACCGTCTCATTTGGGTTTGGCTCGTCCGGTCTGGTCTGACTTTTGTGCTGGAAGATGTGACAGCGCGCGGTGCTACTTCCCCTACTGGCAAAGCTGTATGATGTATACTATATGTGTGTGTGTGTGTGTGTGTGTGTGTGTGTGTGTGTGTGTGTGTGTGTGTGTGTGTGTGTGTGTGTGTGTGTGTGTGTGTGTGTGTGTGTGTGTGTGTGTGTGTGTGTGTGTGTGTGTGTGTGTGTGTGTGTGTGTGTGTGTGTGTGTGTGTGTGTGTGTGTGTGTGTGTGTGTGTGTGTGTGTGTGTGTGTGTGTGTGTGTGTGTGTGTGTGTGTGTGTGTGTGTGTGTGTGTGTGTGTGTGTGTGTGTGTGTGTGTGTGTGTGTGTGTGTGTGTGTGTGTGTGTGTGTGTGTGTGTGTGTGTGTGTGTGTGTGTGTGTGTGTGTGTGTGTGTGTGTGTGTGTGTGTGTGTGTGTGTGTGTGTGTGTGTGTGTGTGTGTGTGTGTGTGTGTGTGTGTGTGTGTGTGTGTGTGTGTGTGTGTGTGTGTGTGTGTGTGTGTGTGTGTGTGTGTGCGCGTGTGCGTGTGCGTGTGCGTGTGCGTGTGCGTGTGCGTGTGCGTGTGCGTGTGCGTGTGCGTGTGCGTGTGCGTGTGCGTGTGCGTGTGCGTGCGCGTGCGCGTGTGCGTGTGCGTGTGCGTGTGCGTGTGCGCGTGTGCGTGTGTGTGTGTGTGTGTGTGTGTGTGTGTGTGTGTGTGTGCATGTAATGGATAACCCCCACCCACACTGACAATACCGTGTCTCTGTGTGTGTGTGCCCCACAGGCCTGGGCTACCGGCCTCGGCCGCCAGCAGACAGGATTGAGAGCACACTAGTTATGTTCAACGAAGGCGCCGGCGAGAACTGGGGGCACTGGGTGAAGGAGCTCACCACTATCACTGAGGGTGAGTACAAGGGGAACTGGGGCCACTGGGTGAAGGAGCTCACCACTATCACTGAGGGTGAGTACAAGGGGAACAGGGGGCACTGGGTGAAGGAGCTCACCACTATCACTGAGGGTGAGTACAAGGGGAACTGGGTCCACTGGGTGAAGGAGCTCACCACTATCACTGAGGGTGAGTACAAGGGGAACTGGGTCCACTGGGTGAAGGAGCTCACCACTATCACTGAGGGTGAGTACAAGGGGAACTGGGTCCACTGGGTGAAGGAGCTCACCACTATCACTGAGGGTGAGTACAAGGGGAACAGGGGCCACTGGGTGAAGGAGCTCACCACTATCACTGAGGGTGAGTACAAGGGGAACTGGGGGCACTGGGTGAAGGAGCTCACCACTATCACTGAGGGTGAGTACAAGGGGAACAGGGGCCACTGGGTGAAGGAGCTCACCACTATCACTGAGGGTGAGTACAAGGGGAACAGGGGCCACTGGGTGAAGGAGCTCACCACTATCACTGAGGGTGAGTACAAGGGGAACTGGGTCCACTGGGTGAAGCTCACCACTATCACTGAGGGTGAGTACAAGGGGAACTGGGGCCACTGGGTGAAGGAGCTCACCACTATCACTGAGGGTGAGTACAAGGGGAACAGGGGCCACTGGGTGAAGGAGCTCACCACTATCACTGAGGGTGAGTACAAGGGGAACAGGGGCCACTGGGTGAAGGAGCTCACCACTATCACTGAGGGTGAGTACAAGGGGAACAGGGGCCACTGGGTGAAGGAGCTCACCACTATCACTGAGGGTGAGTACAAGGGGAACTGGGTCCACTGGGTGAAGCTCACCACTATCACTGAGGGTGAGTACAAGGGGAACTGGGGCCACTGGGTGAAGGAGCTCACCACTATCACTGAGGGTGAGTACAAGGGGAACAGGGGCCACTGGGTGAAGGAGCTCACCACTATCACTGAGGGTGAGTACAAGGGGAACAGGGGCCACTGGGTGAAGGAGCTCACCACTATCACTAAGGGCGAGTACAAGGGGAACAGGGGCCACTGGGTGAAGGAGCTCACCACTATCACTGAGGGTGAGTACAAGGGGAACAGGGGCCACTGGGTGTGATCGCCAATACCACAGATGGTAGCACAAGACACTGCAGCACATGTTGGACGGAAACTACTGGGTGGAGGTTACCGATGTCACTAGGCGCCCGCTCTGCGCGCAGTGTGTTGCCATCAAGTAAAATGTTCCCCGCGACGGTTTCGGACGCTTGACGTCCGATATTGACGCGATAGGTGTGACAGAATGTCGGTGTTTGAAATGTACTGCCGTGGATTAGTTTATAATCTCACGCACGCGCACAGCTCAGCGTGCTGCCGTGCCACGTTCTCCTGGTTTGCATCTCAATTATCATGCGTATATGCATGGCTCTTCCTCTGCGTGTGGTAATTACCTGCGTGTAGTAATTACCTGCGTGTGGTAATTACCTTGTCGATGGTATTGGCGGTGCATACCTACCCGCTGAGCGAGGCAGCCCGATATTCATGTGCCGACAGTATATCGAACCAAAGCGTGAATTGTGCAAACCGAGTGTTAAATGGTTAAGTTGCAACTGAAACTGAAAGAACTTAGTATCAGTTGAACTGGTTGAATCATATTGATGCCAATGCAGCAACGCTAGCGTAAAACACACGGTAAAGCAAAAACATACCGGTCTTCATCAATTTCGCTTTGCACATTCCAACGAACTGTCGGGTTTTGCATATCCTCATGTGCTGATTGGATCAGTTATGGTTTTACGTCACGGTAACTTTTTGGGAACTCATGGCCGATGACCCTGTCCATGTTATTTAGTCTGGCGCCTTTTTTGTTGTTGTTGGCCGAGTTCGTTTGTGACGTTGCTAAACGTCTGAACTGGTTGGCGTCATGTTCCAAGGTTACACAACCACGAGTATCATAAAATAATAGCCATACATTCTTAGTGACGTCTTTTTATTACACTTAATAACCAACGAAATACTAGATGAGACAGAGACAACGGAGGCGTCGGTTGACGGATGACGTCGATTGCACGACTGACGCGCCTCTCGACCGTCTTGGTACGCAACCAGGACGTGCATCCGGGGAGCGGTGCCGTCGGGCACAGGCCACTTACCATGGCTCTCTTTAACAAAACTGGCAGTCGGCTTCTCCGGGCCGCCGAGGGGACGCACCTAGAACTGGCAGTCGGCTTCTCCGGGTCGCCGAGGGGACGCACCTATTCGGCTTCTCCGGGCCGCCGAGGGGACGCACATAGAACTGGCAGTCGGCTTCTCCGGGCCGCCAAGGGGGCGTACCTATGTCATGGGCACGGCGTGAGAATACCGAGCATGTGCCGAACAGAACACTACAGCTTGAGACGAGATTGGGCGCCGGGAGTTCCGAAACTGACACCGGTGATGACAGGTGTGAATGACACCTTAGGGAGGGCTAAAAAAGACTCGAAAGCCTAAACAGAGAGAGAAAGAGAAACATTCTCGGGACATCCGTTATTAAGTGGAAATATACACTGACCTCGTTTGCTCATACACTGAGCTCGTTTGCACAAAACCCGTGTTCGATCGTTCGTCTATAAATACCCACAACCTATAGCATGTACCGACGGACCCGTAAACCAAGCATGGTAGTCGCAGCAAGCAGTTCGGACAGCATCAGCGGCGTCAGTTTACCGGGCAGACATCGACATCGGCACTCCGGCCCGAGCGGGGCGGACCCGGGGTCGCCCCCGTGCCATACATGGCACTACGCCAGCAAAAGGCGTATTCAGTGTATGCAGGGCAGCGCACTGCTGGCTATGCCTCTTATCACCCCACTGCATTGGCGGATCCAGAACGGTGGTTTGGGGGGGCCGAATCCCAAAAAGTCGCACAATTCTGAAAACTCGTCGGATTTCGCTTGCTTATGCATTGATAGCTGATTTAAAACAAACTTTCCTTAAGATGATTATAAAAAAACATTACCTTTTCCTCGAAAATATGAAAAATCCAATGTATCAAAATGTTATTATAATGTTGTAATATTTCGGCCACAGGCCTTTATCGAACAGTACAAATTTGTTTGTGAAAACACATGTTTTATTGTTTGATAAAGGCCTGCGTCCGAAATATTACAACATAATAATCACATTTAGATAACATTGGATTTTCATATTTTCGAGGAAAATGTCATGGTTTTAGTTTTTTAATTATCTCAAGTATGTTCCTCGCACAAGCACTAAACTCTACACACTTTTATTAGTAAAATTTGCTTAGATTCATGGCCGCTTTGCCCCCCCCCCCCCCCACACCCACCCCCTCTCCCTGATCAGCCAGTGACCCCCCACTGAGACCCCCTACACGCACACTTCGTTGAATACCCTGCCAACGCCCCTCCCTGAGTGAATACGCACCGGCAAATGATTAATCATGTATCGCACATATCGCTTGATTCAGTTGTCAACTGACACAAACCGAGACCAATGGTAGCTAGCACTGCTGAGCGACGAGACTTGATCGCTTCGATAACTGACCGCAGGGACACGCATATTCTCCTCCGCGAGGCGGGCATTTGGTCATGTGCTTCGATAAATGATGCGACGAACGCAGCCGACACACCGTTGCCTTTCGGGTAAAACCTCAAACCTCAAGATCGTGGGCTCAGAAAATGTATGATAATGCGGTGTATGGACGCCACCGAGCGGGGCACGCCCAAGCTGGTTAGCCTAAATTGATCAACACAACACGGTAGCTAGTCAAAACTCTGACGCTTACCTGTGCCAGCAAATGATCCGAGCATTTGGTGCACAACACGCTCGACGGGTGGACATACGGGTCACCGCAGGCGAATCTCGCCGCTATATGGTCAGCTCAGTATTCAGACTGTTCATTGCGTCTGACCCGGGCGCCGCTTTTCCGACAGAGTACAAGAAGGTCGATGACGAGCACCGGAAAAACATGCAGGTGTGCGACTACGGCAAGCACACTGGAGGAGGACAAATTCTGCGAGTTCAAGATCGATACGCTTCGGCGACAAGTGCACCAAGGCGAGAAATTCGGCTATGAGGCCGGCATGCGTGCATCATCGTCAAGCTCAACAAGATTTACAACTGGTCCCCATAAGCGTACACGTCCACGACGAACTGCGGCCGGCATGCCGAAGGACGTGCGCGAGAGGATCGAGCAGGACTTCACCGAGAGGGATCCATACGGTGAGAGACTGGCACAGCCGGGGAGTGGGGCGGCGGTCTGGGGCTGGGTGTATTGTATGTGCCGGACGGAGCGGCGTTCGGTTCGCTGATGGCCCGCAGAGGCAGAAGCTGGTTTGTTTCGTACTTCTCTGTCGGCGGCTCAACAGGGCGCCGTCCAGGCCGACAGCGCGACTGCAGCCAACTCGCTGATTTGAAGTGGTCCGGCTGCCCATCCGGCCGTCCGTCTGTGATTTGTCTCGTGCTGGGCACCTTTGCCGCCGTACTGTAAATGCCACACGTGACAGCAGGGCCGCGGCGCTTGCCAGCCTGATCACCATCCGTGCTCTCGCCGCTCCGACAGATCGACAAGCAGAACGTCTGGATCAGCGTGCGATGGTGAAAACCCCAACGACGTCGAGAACATCGGCAAAGTCTACTACTTCCCGCACCCGGGCATGCCCCTCTTACTATTATCCGTTCAAGAACCAGCCCGGCTACCAGCGCCGCTGGTCGCTGTCGAGTTCGCCAGCGCCAAGAGTGAGTCACACCGTCCCGCCCCCTCATCGCCCCACCCCGGCCCCCTCTCATTGCCCCGCCCTGTCCTGTTCTGTTCGCATCGCCCCGCCCCCGTCGCTCCTGCCCGCCCGATGCCCGGATCTCGTGTGTCCGCCCTGAGCTCGGAAAGCTGATGTAAGCTAGTCCTAACCCAGCTCGTCGCGGAGCGTGTCGGCTGCATAGGAGAGCAGGACGTCACCTTGTACGGCTTCCCGGCCGCGGCCGACGCTGCGGCGTCCGCAGCCCCGCGTCACCGGGGGTCCCATGTGCGGCGGTCTGCGCGTTCGGCCAGCGACCTGCGGAGGCTGATTTAGCTCCGAGTGACGTCCGGTGGCACGCCCAGTAGCCGGTGGGCGTGCGCTAACCGTGCCACCGCCTCGTCACCACCGCCGCGCTTCTGTCTGGCGCCGGGCAACTACAACCGGTTTGTTGGGCCGGCTTAATAGCCCCAGGGCACAGGGGAATGTTGCTCAATCAACTAATTTGACGACCGGTGTGGAGCGTAGTGGCCTAGCCGGCGGTCGGGTCGGAGCTCGCGGCCGTGCCGATTGCGACGACATTTCAGGGCGTAATGGTCTTTTTGAGGGATCGATGGCCTCTGCGATAATTATGGTATAGAAAAAGAGAGCGAGAGAGAGCGAGAGAGAGAGAGAGAGAGAGAGAGAGAGAGAGAGAGAGAGAGAGAGAGAGAGAGAGAGAGAGAGAGAGAGAGAGAGAGAGAGAGAGAGAGAGAGAGAGAGAGAGAGAGAGAGAGAGAGAGAGAGAGAGAGAGAGAGAGAGAGAGAGAGAGAGAGAGAGAGAGAGAGAGAGAGAGAGAGAGAGAGAGAGAGAGAGAGAGAGAGAGAGAGAGAGAGAGAGAGAGAGAGAGAGAGAGAAGAGAGAGAGAGAGAGAGAGAGAGAGAGAGAGAGAGAGAGAGAGAGAGAGAGGAGAGAGAGAGAGAGAGAGAGGGAGGGGGAGAGAGAGAGAGAGCGAGAGAGAGAGAGAGAGAGAGAGAGAGTGAGAGAGAGAGGAGAGAGAGAGAGAGAAGAGAGAGAGGAGAGATGAGGGGGGGGAGAGAGAGAGAGAGAGAGAAGAGAGAGATGAGAGAGAGAGAGAGAGAGAGAGAGAGAGAGAGAGAGAGAGAGAAGAGAGAGAGGAGAGAGAGAGGAGAGAGAGAGAGAGAGGGGAGGTGAGAGAGAGAGAGAGAGATGAGAGAGGGAGAGAGAGAGAGAGAGAGAGAAGGGGGAGCCGGGTCTGTATGTGGCGTGGTACGGGTCCATTCGCCGGCTGCCGCGGCGGGCCACCGCCACCCGAGAAAGCCAGTCACGTCTCGAGTAAGATGCGATAAAAAATGGAGCTCACTTTTGACTGAACCTGCCCCGTTGTGAGCCCACACGTCCTTCGTTTTTGTTTTCTGCCGTTCTTAATGATACAAATTTTACTCAGGATTGCGGCGTTGGACATGCCTCGTTCTTCTCGGAACTTTGGAGTCGATAGCGAAAAATTATAAACCGCCCTCCATGTAGACTTTCGATCTGCAAACGCTAAGATGTCGAAATCTTTAAAGGCGCAAAATGACCAAAATAGTCGTCGCGCCCCGAAACCTCAACAAGCACACAATGTCGAAATTTTAAATCTGGCTATACCAGCGGACCCCAAAATTCAAAAGATCAGCTTGATAGAAGAGTTACCTTGTCCTTTATCCTGTTTGTTGAGATTCCACCCATCCTTTCCCTAATGCATTGCTGTTTTCCCGTACTCTTCCATTCACGATGTATTAGTGTTTTGATTATTTCGTTGTCGCCGGGCCGTCAGTGCGCCCTGTCAGCGCGGGCCGTTCGGTACGACGGAGTACGACTGAGTACGACGGAGTACAACGGCGGCGCGTCTGTTTGTTGCCTCTGGACGTCTGGGCCCGAACGTCATGTGCGTCGAGTTTTTGCGCCGCGCGGGCCGGGGGGGGGGGGGGGGGAGGAGGAGGAGGCGTCCGAAACATGTGTGGGCCGTCTGCGTCGCGTCACTCCCGGCCTGTGTCCTTGAACGGGTCCGGACCGGGTCGGACTGGGGGCTGGGCGAGTCACCTCTGCCGCACGTGGTCTGACCGGCGCGCCGCTTTTTCAGGGGGTGTCCTGTTGAACATCGAGTGCAAGGCGTGGGGCTCAGAACATCAAGCATGACCGGAAGGAGCGTCGCGGCTCGGTGCACCTGGAGCTAATGATCGACTGAGGCCGCCGCCCGTCGGCACACGTAGTGTTGCGTTAGTGAACACCTTGCGATTTCGGACGACAGAAAGAGAGTGGCGCGCGAGAGACCGAGCGAAGAGAGCGAGGGCTCGCTTGCGAGCGGTGGTGGAGCGGCGGCCATGCTGTCCGGCTGCCTGTGTGTGTGTGTCGTGTGTCTGTGCGCGTGAGGTTGTGCGTGTGGCTGCGCGTGTGTCTGTGTGTGCGTGTGTGTGTGTGTGTGTGTGTGTTGTGCGTGGCCGCCGTGAGCGGGGGCACGCCCTTGGCACGGCGCGATCCTTCGCTTGCAGCTGCCGAATCTCTCCATGGGATGGCGGGTGTGTGCGCCGATGGCGGGTGTGCGCGCCCCGCGGTGCAATCGTTGTGTGACGCGCCAGTCGGACTCCCACCCTGCAGGGCCCGTAATGCCAACCCTTGGTTTTAGCCATAGACGAGATATTTTAGTTTTGAGTTTGTTTTATATGATTGTGTTCGAGGGGCCAGCTATTCAAGGCTTTCACGGCCTTCTAATATTAGTTTTGCTCAAGCCTCTCGTTGCCATATTGGACAGTAGTTTTCAGACCGGGCGCGCCGTGGAGCTCCGTGATCCCCCAGTTCGAACCTAGGCGCGCGCGCGGATCGGCAGTGTTAGATCCTTGTTACATACACCATCGTACGTCACGTTGATGTGAATGCGATCGGTGGGAAGGAGGGCGCGGCCAGGTGTGTCGGCTCGGCGCACCGCCGGAGGTGCGGGGAGCAGTCCGCCGAGCTGCAGTCGCAATGCCACGCCGTCAATTGTAGATATACCTTTTCCAGCGTCGTTGGAGCCGCACGCGCGGCTTGCGCCGCCTCGTGGGCCCCATGTCTTGTCCGTTTTACTCGTTGGCTGTCATCACATATGGTGCATTACGAGAGCAGTGCTCTGTTAGATAATAAATTTCCACAGTAGCCTGGCGTCTGCAGTGGGCGGTGGCCCTGCCGGCGGGGCGGGACTGCCTGCCCGCCGGTTGGCGGGACGGGAGGGGGCGGTCGCCGGGCCGACGGCCTGGTCCGCCGGACGCCCGACCGACGCTCAGATCGATGACGGCGGCTGGCCGGGGCCGCTCGGTCGGCCGGCCGGCGCTGCCGGACCGCACACATGGCCACGCCACTCAAATAAACAGCCGCGCCCTGCTGCCCTGCCCCGCCCTGGCCGGTCTGGTTAGCCCTGTGGTGGACGGCGTAAGTGACGCCGGCTGCCGATCTGGGTCGAGGCCTGTCCTGGCCGTCCTGCCAGTCGCGGCTGGCCGCCGCCGCCAGACCGGGCCCGACCCGGGCACTGCAGCGGCGGGCCGGGCGGGCGGGGCTCCGTCACCGGCGGACAGCCGACCAGTCTCTCCGACGGCGACCCGACCCGTGGGAACGGAGCTGGCGGCCTGCAGCGGCGGGAGACCCGACCCGGCGCCGCGGCCGCCGTCAGCCGCCGGCGGACGCTGCCAAAACGGCGGCGCGGCTCTCGGTCTGCCGCAGCGCCTCGTCGGCTCGGCTCGGCTCGGCCCGGCTGCCGGCGCTGCCGCAGGGCGCGGTCCTCCGACGTCCGCGTGACGTCACCCGGTCGATACCGGCCTGCCGACTGGCTAAAAATACCGGCCGCCGCCCCACCGGCGTTAAATTTAAGTTGGCCCGCGGCGAGAGTGGACTTTTTGTCCCCATGGCGGGCCGGGTCAATATGCGTGTGTGCCCCGCGTCAGTGCACGGTGCGTCAGTGGGGCGCCCAGATGACGCCCCAGATCCAGTCCCTCCGTCGCCCGCCGCCGCCATCCGCCGACCGACGCTGAGCGACTGGCAGTGGTCGGCCGCCGCCGCCGCCGCCGCCGTGGGGCTGTATAAACAGGCCGCTATGTGCGCCTCCTGCCCTGTGCGCCCCGCGTGCCACGCCGGCCGTGTCGCGCGCCGCTCGGTTAGGACGCGCGGTGTCTCCGCCGCTCACTGGCAGGTCGCGCTGCTGTCTCGGCTGCAGCGACCCGGGCCGGCCTGGCCTCGGTCGCGGTGTCGCCCCGACCTGTCACGGTGCGTCGCCGGTGCGGAATTTGGCAGCGCCGCGGGCGGTCCTCGGCGCCACTCGCACACCGGGCACACCCGCCGACTGTTGTCTCTGGTTCGAGCCTGTGTTAACGCAGCGCGAACAGGCCAAGTCTGGTTGCGGCGCTCACGGAAAACCACTAACCAGCCAGGATCACGGCGTAGCAAATACAGCGGAGATGCAGAGCATTCAGCGAAATGCCGAAGGCAGTCTCTAACATAGTGTCTACATACCACGCTAACGTAGCCGGCGGTTATAGACGGGCTATGTCAGACCGGTGGACGTGTGCAGAGGCTGGCGGTCACGGCTCGGATCGTTCCAGCCGGAGTGTGTTGCTGTTGGCACTGTGTGGATGTAGGGACTGCAATCGAGCCGAACATCTGACAGTCTGAGGAATGGCAAAATCTCAGCCGGCTCAGCTCACGGGAACACGGAGTGATAGAGATGGACTCAGAGATGGGCTCAGAGATGGACTCAGATTCAGATGAGGTCTGACTTACTCAAAAGTAAAATGCGACTGCGAGGAGTGGCACACAAAATAGAAGCACAAACGATTTGCACATGCGAACGCATAGTATACACGTGCACACCCGTTAACTTTTGCGCAGACGCACATACATCACTCGGTGACTCAACCAGCCACTTTACCGCAGAGCTGAGAAGCATGCGTCATACCGATCTCAAAATACACTTCGCAAAGAAGATCACCAGTCATCCCCAAAGGCGGATCCAGGGGAGGGCAATATCCTCCTCCCCCCCCCCCCAAGACTGTTTCAGGGGGGGGGGGGACTATTTCCCCCCCCCCCAGGCGAAGTCGAATACATGCTACACAGTTGCTGACGGGCTGACGACGCGCTCTACCCCCCCCCCTCCACAGGGGTGTTAAGCTTCTCCAGAAAAAAAGTTTTTGGGCTGGGCTGGGAAAAATCGCTTAAAGTACCATCAACATCCACACAAATATAGCTTTGTGGACGAGCGCGACAAAATTAACAGTTTGTGGCCGACACGCGAAGTCGAGGCCTCAAACTGTGAATTTTGGAGCGCAGGTGTGCAGCTGGCACGCGATATATAAAATCAAGCCTGACAATTTGGTTCTCGTTGATGTAATATACTTTAACCCGGCAGTCACTGGGGTATATTCTGTAACACGACTCACGGGGGGGGGGGGGGGGGTAGCCCCCCTGGTATCTTTAGAACCAATGATCGCAGCGGGACGCGCAAGGCGGCAATCGAAAGCGCTCAATGAGATGAGCCTAACGCAAGCTTTTTTTAAACAAAAATGTCATGTCGGGCACGGTCAAGTCAAACGTCAAAATCGAGGTATTTGAGTTTATGGACAATACTTGCCATCCATGGCCTTCGATTGCGCCTATAATCACCCAAAGTGCTGTCAAAGGTATGATACATATCTCACATGAGCTAAAGTGAGATTGTTTAAAAGATCAAGGTCAAGGTCAGGTCACAAAAGGTCACTACACACAAAATATCTACGAAAGTCATGCAGCACGTGTTTTATGGATGATTTTACGTGTAGAATTCGATAGTGGTAGTCATTTTACCACCTGTCTTCATTTACGTGAAATTAGTGTCAAGTTCAGGTCACTGAAGGTCAAAATTTGAAATGGATAAATCGAAATAAAAAAAGCATGTTTCTATATCAGTGTTATCTAAAAAAACAGTGCTGGCATTTATTTGTCTGTATCCGGTCAATAAAATCCAAAAAAACGCAATCTCAAAATATGACGTCATTATTTACCCATACTTTATATGCCATGACAGTCAAAAAAGATATCATTTTGAAATGTGGTATGGTAGTTGCCCATATGTCGTTATCTGACATATATTCCGGGTTTTTCAATATCTTTGAAAAATGTGATTTTGTGAGCATTTTTTCAAAAAAGTTGTTTTGTGATTTTTTTTTGGGGGGTCAAAAACTTTTTTTTCGAGATAGCTGGTTTGTAGCCCTTGCAATTGTCTACCTTTCAGCGTTTATCTATTGCATTTTACTTCGAATGCGGCATTTGTACGGCCTGGCAAAGTTTAGCCGATTTTGGTGTCAAAATCGTGTTTAGTGACGTCACTAAATTCATTATATCTCAAACAAATTCTGACGACATTTTGTATTTTGTTCTCAAAAGTTGTAAAATGATGCTCAAATAGGTACTGAAAGTTTGGCGTCGATATCTGCATTAGTTATTCAGATATTCCTAACATTCCTAAGGGGGGGCTAAAAAAGCCCCCCCCCCCCCCAGTGACTCGCGGGTTAATGGACGAGCGCACTGGCGGATCCAGGGGCAGGGGAAAAATTCCCCCCCATCCAAGCTCGACAGGGGAGGCAATAGAAGTTAGCCCCCACAAAATTCGCTGAAACTGGCGATGAAAATGGGTAATGGGTACTGCCTGCGCAAAAATAACTTCTTGCGAAAGAAATATTTTGTTTTTGCCTCATTCGTGTTTCCTCTATTTGCTAGCATTTTGTTAGCAGTAGGGATAGGGAAAGTGGCGCGTCTGACGCTATTTTGGAGTGATTCACAACCAACGTAAGTTATAATTTTACACGCAGCGTCGCAGCCTTTGGTCTCCTGCTGCCTGCTGGGTGGCAGAGGAGCGCGTGTGTGAATTTCCTTACATATGTACCTATGTTCTGTGGAATACGTCCAGGCACGTAGCCAAGGGGAGGGCGGTGGGGGCGGCCCCCCCCCCCCCCCCCCCACCCCCCCCCTGGAAGCCAGGAGGGCCCTTTTTGGCGCGCGAGGGCCCTTTTCGGCGCGCGCAGCGCGCCGAAAAGGGCCGAGGAGACCGCGCGAAGCGCGGTATCATAGGCTCTTTACTACACGAAGTGTGGTCTTTAGAAAGTTTAGAGGACTTCAGAGGCCCTTTAGGGCCACCAGGGCCCTCTCTGAAAGACTAGAGGGCCCCTTGGACGTTCAAAAGAGCCCTGTGCATGTCAGAGGGGCCCCTGGCCAGACCGAAAGGGCCCCTGAGCGGGTCAGAGGGCCCTCTGAGCACGTCGAATGAGCCCCCTGAACACGTCGAATGGGCCCCTAGCCAGCACAGAGGGGCCCCTGGGCAGGTTGAGAGGCCCCTGAGCATGTCGACAGGGCGACAAAGCGGCCAGCGCAGTCCTTTGCCAGATCATAGGGGCCCCTGAGCAGGTTGGAGGGCCCCTGTACAGACCAGAGGGCCCCTGGGAAGTTAAGAGGGCCCCTGTGCAGGTCAGAGGGACCCTGACCAGACCGAAAGGGCACCTAGGTGGGTCAGAAGGGCCCCTGAACATGCCGAATGAGCCCCTAGCCAGCACGGAGGGGCCCCAGGGCAAGTCGGAGGGCCCTCGGAGCATGTCGCAGGGTGACAAAGCAGCCAGTGCAGTCCCTTGCTAGGTCGGAAGGGCCCCTTAAAAGGTTAAAGGGCCCCTGGAGAGACCAGAGGACCCCTGTAAAGTTAAAAGGGCCCCTGCGCAGATCGGAGGGGCCCCTGACCAGACCGAAAGGACCCCTGGGCGGGTGAGAAGGGCCCCTGAACATGCCGAAGTGGCCCCTGGCCAGCACGGAGGGGCTCCAGGGCAGGTCGGAGGGCCCCTTGAGCATGTCGGCAGGGTGACAAAGCAGCCAGTGCAGGCCGACCAGAAGAGTCGCTGGGTCGATCGGAGTGGCTCCTGGGCAAGTCAGAGGGGCCCCTGTCTAGACGGAAAGGGTCCCTGGGCCGGTCGGAAGGCCTCTTGAACATGCCGAATGAGTTCCTAGCCAGACTGGAGGGGCCCCTGGGCAGGTCGGAGGGGCCCCTGAGCAGGGGCGGCGGATTGCGGGGGCAGGGTACCCAAAATTCCCCCAGTCGAAAATCCTGGGGGGCAAAGGGTAGTTTTGCGCCCCCCCCCCCCAGATTTTAGCCTGATCAATCTGGGGCAACATGACCCTTCCCCTCCCCAGGATTTTCATTTGAGGGGGATTTGGGTACCTTGCGCCCCGCAATCCGCCGCCCCTGCCCCTGAGCATGTCGGCAGGGCGAGAAAGCAGCCAGTGCAGTCCCTGGCCAGGTCGGAAGGACCTCTGAACAGGCCGAATGGGCCCCTTGGCACACAAGAGGGGCTTCTTGGAAGGTCAGTGGAGTCTCTGGTGAGACCGGAAGGGTCAAATCACGTAGAGATCCCAGATGAATATTAAATATAAAGAGGACTTACTCCACAATACAAAAATATTAAAAGCGGAGCTTTCGGGTATATTGTAACACCCTTCGTCAGGGTGCTACAATATACCCGAAAGATCCGATTCTATTTTTTCCTGTAGAGTAAGCCCTCTTTGTATTATATATATATATATATATATATATATATATATATATATATATATATATATATATATATATATATATATATATATATATATATATATATATATGTGTATATATATATATATATATATATATATATATATATATATATATATATATATATATATATATATATATATATATATATATATATATATCACCCACCCCACATCATGTCTTTTCGCTTCGCGGATCCCAGATGAGTCCCTGAACAGGTCGGAAGGGCGTAGAAAAGGTCAGAGGGGCCCCTAGACGATCTGAAGGGACCTTGGGCCTTTCAACAGTAAGAATACAGTTGCCGCGACGCAATTTAACTACAAATTAAATTATATATATATATATATTTTTTATAATAATAAATTTAGTCCGAATGTTTTGTGTGGATGGATTTCCGAGGTCAGGACCCACGCTAAGCAGAGCTTGTTGCGCAGGTCCTGACCTCACCACCCGATCGCGCAATTCCTGTTGGCAGGCAGAATTTAGGGACGAAAGTTTTACGTGCCCGACATACCTGGACACGGTCCGCCCCGCTCACTGACGTCACCTGACCTTGAGTGCGACCGCTGCCACCGGCCGCAGGCCATCCCAGTCAGGAGCAAATAGCGAGCGCCGAAGCGACTCGAGCCCGGGCTGCCACTACCGGGATAGGTCAGAAGTCCAGCGCTCTCCCCCTGAGCTACCGGGGCGGACTCAGGGGGTATATGCGGGTTAGGAAAAAAATCGGTCAGTTTCTCGGCGCATTTATGTGTTATGTTGCTACTTTCCTATATTATTGGGCAAAATGGTTCACTTTAGCATATTTTCCCCGCACTTTTAAACGCACAATATAGCAATTTTAGAGGTCCGCACCATACGCAATGCGACGCATTGATGAGAAAGCAACCCAGGGCCATAAAACTCAAAATTTTCGCTCCGCTCCGCGGCGCAATTTGTTTAAGAGTGCCAGGTCTTGAGCTTAACAAAAATATTCCATGTTAGTATAGCTGATTCCAAATTCGTGTTGCTGGTTCCAAAGTTGATGTAGCAGTTTGCTAACTCCAGCTCCTAAACGTTGGTATGGCCCATGCCATACCTGCCATACTGCATTTTCCAGCCTTGTAACGTGCCTTTTCACGCGTTTTTTTTTTTTTGGGGGGGGGGCCTTTCAACGCTTGGGAAGGGGCCCTTTCAACGCTCGGGAAGGGCCCCTTTCGAGGCGCCGCCCCTCCCTGGACGAAATCCTGGCTACGTGCCTGAATACGTCGACTAGTATTAAGTAGGGTAATTAGGTTCAGTTAAAAAATCCCAATGCAGTCTTCTTTTTGTAGCTGGGGCATTCCACGACAAATCGACAAAAACAAAGTGCAAAATGACACCGTGATGTCACCGATTATGGCCAAAATTGGTATATGGGGTAACCTGGGGCGAGGTGTGAAAGTTGTATTGCAATGCGAGCAGTGGTTCAGGAGATATTACCTCAGACATTTTTATAAGGTCACGGTGCAGGTCAATCTTTGTCAGCCCATATGGCGGGAATTTATGAAGCAATGTATTATATGACATGTATTATATGTCATTAGAATGACAATGAGCTGTTTTATAACATGGTGATGTTGATTTTTTTCATTTTGAAAATTAAAAATTTAGTACGTTTTCGAAATTGTACAATTTTTTGGGATACCTTTTCTCAAACGTGTTTCTAATTGTTCGCTATGCTATTCTTACGTGTAAGGACGTGTCAATTAAGTGAAAAAGATGAAATTAAGGAATATTTGCCTCCAAATATCTCAAATTTTGTCATTTTACATGCTATTTTATATATATATATATAAAATATGTTATTCGCTAATATTTTTGTCCGAATAAAATGGTTGGTACGGTAAACGTCATTTTGCTGTTCTCATCAAGACGAGTTGAATGCTCTGCAGCATGACTTCTTTCTGACATTTGATGACCAATTGACCTTAAATTTCGAAGTTAGTATTTTTTTTTTAAGTTTTGAATTTTTTTTTAATACCCAAGCTAAATGTATTTCCTATTTTGACTTTATTATTGTTAAGTGTACAGAAGTGTCGTTCAAACAGAAAACATGATGGTTATTTGTCTTCAAATAGGTATGCTAAATTTTCCCTTTTTTATGTTCTTTTTGTGAAAGATGTTATTCTCCAATAACTTTTGACTAAATAAAGATAAAAAGGTAAAATGGATACCATTTTGTTATTTTTGTCAAGACGCGTTGAATGATATGCAGTATGACCTCTGTATAACATTTGGTGACCTTCACCTAAGGTCAATGTCAAGGTTCAAGGTTAGGTTTCCAATTGTGGCCTTTGTGGCGATGTTATATATCTTAAAACTTGTCTTGTTGCGAGGAATTCGATCGTGCTTAAATAACGCCTGATCGTCAATGGCAACATTTACATTCATTTTAATTTGAATGTCGAATAGTAACTTCATAACTTCCTTCTCGGTGTGAAGAAAGCCCGAAAATGTATCAGTTTGTTTTATAATCATCAATGATCGCGCAATTATTTTAATACCAATTAATTCCTATCTTCAAGACAAGTTCAAAGACATATACTTCGCCGAGTAGGTCAAATTTGGAAAGGTGACTTTGCGCCGTGACCTTGACTAGGTCAAGGTCATCAAATGTCAGAAATAAGTCATGCTGCACAGCATTCAACGCGTCTTGATAATAACAACAAAATGACGTTTACCATGTCCTTCTAACTTTATTCAGTCAAAAGGTATTAGCGAATAACTAATTTGTATATAAAATAGCATGTAAAATGATTTTTTTAAAGATATTTGGAGGCAAATATCCATACATTGTATTTTTGCATGTAATTGACACGTCCGTAAGAAAAGCATAGCGAAAAAATAACCCAAGTCCGCAAAGGGAAAAAATGAGGGTACCTTTTAGGTCATATGGAGGCTCCTGGAGCCCGGAAGGCCCCAGTGAAATTTAATTAGGATCCGCCAGTGGACGAGCGCCTGAAAAAATATTTGCTATTGGACGAGCCGAATGCGAGTTCAATAAGAAATCTTTCAGGCGCGAGTTCATTAAATATTGTATCATGCAACTGTTCGCCCGATCCAATAATCCAATAATTCATGACTAAATATGGTATGATCCAATAACAAAAGTGTTATTGGATCCTGTAGAGTCCATTATCACTTCCGTTGTTTTTTCCCATTGGCTTCAGCATTACGATCCATAAACACATGCATTTATTGGTAAAATATGTGTAACACGTGCTGGATAGGAAACGGTCTCTCAGTTGCATGATATTTTTTTTTAATATGAATTAATTATGTATTATAGTTTTTAAAAAACTGCAGGTCACGTGACGTACAGTCCACAAACTCTCCAGTTTTTGGACTTCCGCCCACAAATACATTTGTTTTAAGCTTTTTCACTAAAGCACGTGAGTCAATAGTCAACAAACTTCGGCTGTACACTAATACAGATTTCTCCCCGGATTTGACCCACTTCCTCGTTCAAGTGGGAGGGGGGGGGGGCTGAAGCCCCCTCAACCGAATAGGAACACCCCCCCCCCCCCCCGGTTCAACAATTTATCACGTCAACAACTTTTCGCTGGCGGCCTGCTACCCCGCTCAACAACTTCTTGGAAATACGCCACTGGATTTGCCCTCCTCCCCAAAACCCACGGCTAGATCCGCCCTTGGTCATCCCACGATAGTACGCTGCTCTGGCTGCGAGTAACTACCTCTATTCTACAACTCATCACGACGCCAGGGCGCACCCGTTTCATGGCTCGTGCTGTGTTGGCAGGCACATTGTTTGCGTCCCGGCGGGGCTCGCATCAGTCGTGTCCGCATGTCACCGACACTCCCTGCTCACACAGTGAACAGGTGCGGTAAATGTTGATACATCGTGAGTAGGTGCAAAGTCACTTCAGTCAACGATTGCAGCAATGGGCAACAGTGTACGAGGCGCCCACGTGGGGCAATCGTGGCCCTGGAGACCAGCACCCGTATCAATTTCCAATTCGATGCACATATCCGATTGTTTGTTTAATCATGGATTATGCAGTCACCGTCGGACGGTCTGGGCTCGGGCCACGCCCCGTTCTGCCGCACCCCTTTCCTGTTTGTCGCTCGAGTAAGCAGAGCGTGCACGGGCCCCGTGCTCAGTGCACCGGCGCGCGTCGCTCGAGTAGGCAGGTCGTGTACGGAGCCCGTGCAGGGCACACGGACCGATGCCGAGCCGCGCCTTATACGGCCGCACTGCCCGAAACTGACGCGAATCGTGCCACCGTTGCCGGGCCGCCTCCCGAGAAATCGTGAAGCTGGCTGGCGATGGCCGGCGCTCGCTCTGACTGGGGCCGCCGATGCTATCGGAGGGCTGAGGTCCGCCGGCCGCCAGGGGCCACGGGCGGTGTACTCTCTCCGTCTCCAGTCTCCAGTCTCCCGTCTCCCGTCTCCCGTCTCCAGTCTCCAGTCTCCACCGGCTGGCCGGCCGGCGGAACCGAGGCCGGGCGCCGGCCGGCCGAGCGGCTGGAGACAGCCACGGCCCCCGCGCGTGCTCCACTTGGACCGGTCCTGCGGCGTGGCCGAGAGATGCGCCGATTGTGTGCCGCCGCGCCAGCCTCGTCTGTAGTACGCCGTGTTACGCAACGCACGCGCGTACGGACGCCGCATGCGGAACGCGGCGCAGCGTCGATGTGAAAGCAGTGGAGCGTGGATTCGAACTTGTAACAGCTCCCCTCTGTTGTCATGGAAAAGCGATGACGCGTCTATTGGCGCATATGTTCCAAGGCTACTATCCGCCTCACAACGGTGTGCCAGTCACTGATGGCCGTTGCGATGGCGCGTCTATTGGCGCGTCTGTTCCAAGGCTACTATCCGCCTCACAACATGTGCCAGTCACTGATGGTCCTTGGGATCACAGGTTTGAAGTTGGGGGGACGTGGATTCATGAGCTCAGCGAGATATAGGGGCCAGGGCTGAGTATATGGGATATGGTGGGATCCGGGCTCCTGATACACGCCTTTGCCAGCACCGGACCCTGCCTCGATAGGGCCTGACCAAGACCGGGCCCCTATCAGGAACGGGCCCGTACTATAAATAATTTGCAAAGACCGGGCCCTCGTCCTGACCGGGCCCCTGCCTCGATCGGGCCTGATCAAGACCGGGGCCCTACCAGGAACGGGCCTGTATCACTAGAACGTGTCCGTATCAGTAATTTGCTAGGTTCGGGCCCTGTTTTGACCGGGTCTTCGTTTTGACCGGGCCCCATATCACGTCTTTGCCAGCACCGGGCCCCTGCCTCGATCAGGCCTGATCAAGACCGGGGCCCTACCAGGAACGGGAATTGTCACCAGAACGGGCCTGACCAGGTCCGTTTAAATAATTTGCAAGCACCGGGCCCTGTTGTGACGTGACCCTCGACCTGACCGGGCCCCATATCACGCCTCTGCTAGTACCGGGGTCCTGCCTTGATCGGGCCCCTACCAGGAACGGGGCCCTACCAGGAACGGACCCTACCAGTAACGGGCCCGTATCACAAATTTGCAAGGAGCGGGCCCTGTTGTGACCGGGCTCTCGTCCTGACCGGGCCCCATATCACGCCTTTGCCAGCACCTGGCCCCTGCCTCCATCGGGCCTGACCAAGACCGGGCCCCTACCAGAACCGGGCCCGCATCAAGAATATGCAAGGACCGGGCCCTCGTCCTGACCGGGCCCCATATCACGCCTTTGCCAGCACCGGGTCCCTGCCTCGATCAGGCTTGACCAAGACTGGGCCTCTGCCAGGTATGGGCCAGAATACGGGTCCTTTTGATGCGTGACCCTCAGAAATTTCGGGGGAGGGGGGGGGGGTCAGCTGACCCTTTTGACCCCCCCCCTCCCCCCCCCCCTGCCTACGCCACTGCCAACTTGCCTCGGGATACTCCCGCTACTTGATGTGTCAGTGGTACCTAGAGACAGGGGCGTGGCCACCGGGGAGGGGGGCTGGGGGTGCGCCCTCCCCCCGGATCACTCCGGCCGGAGTCCGCCCTCCCCCCCCCCCGATTCGCATGATTTTAACATTAGCCTAATGGGGCTTGCCCCCAAACCCATGGCTGCCCCCGCCCTCGACACACTCAAAATTGTGTGGCGACGCCACTGCATAGAGAGGTGACTTGTTGACTAAGTTAAAGCGTACTTTCCGCTTCTAAAAAAAACTGAGTGACATACATGCGCATTACTGCTAAGTTGCAGTGGCATGGGTGTTAATTAACCACAGTCCACACGGGCACGTCATCAGAATTTAGTCCAGGGGGGGGGGGGCATCGAAAGGGCCCCCTTCCCGAGCGTTGAAAGGGCTCCTTCCCAAGCGTTGAAAGGGCCAAACAAAACGGATGAAATGACACGTTACAAGGATGGAGAATATTGAGGATGGAGAATGCAGTATGGCAGGTATAGCATGACCCATACCATCTTTTAGGAGCTGGAGTTGCTGGAGTTAGTATACTGAGGGGTCTGCCATTTCAACTTTGGAACTAGCGACACCAGTTTGGAATCAGCTATACCAATTAACAACTTCAAATATTTGTGTTAGGCCCAAGCCCTGTAACCCTTAAAGGAAATAGTCCACCTTCAACATTAGTTTTAAACTGAGATAGCAGGTTTTTGTAGCCCGTGTTGATAAATCCTTATCTTGACTGTTTCTTGACTGAAAAGACTCTCCAGCCGAAGATATTTGACTCTTTGGCGAAGGAATGCGGCGCATATATGATATACCGTACCGTCTGAATTGTGCCAGCACTGCATGGAGCATGCGCAGACCAATAACGCACACGATACAATTAATAATTTACAACAATCTGTCCTGAATTGGCGCGATGTAGGACCATTTTTAAAAGAAAAAAAGAAACTATTAAAAAATATAATAAAATAGTGTTCTGAATTTTTTCCGAAGATGAACTATTTCCTTTAAAGGGAATGTTTCACCTTCGTATTAGTTTTAAACTGAGATAGTCACTATCTTGGGCCGCTATTGAAATGTCTAAATTACTAAGGTCATTTTCCCAAAACTAACCGTCTTAAGCAATTTAATTTACCATTTATAAAAGGACTCCAGGCTGGTGCAGCCGCTGATTGGCTGACAGCCACTTTTTCAGCCAATCTCACTTTGTCAGCCATCAGCGGCGGTCTATAGCTCAATAATTACGTCATTCGCCCAAATCTAAAAACTTAATTTGTATAAAGTTAAGTGACTTTTCGAGTGAAAGAATATTACCATCGTTTTCAGCAGCACTTACTTCAATATTTGCTGCTACAACCAGCGTATATTTGGCAACTTTCAGAAAGGTGAAACATTCCCTTTAACCCTATTCCCTGCGGGCGGCCAAAATTACGTTAACCTGCGGGGGTCAGATTCTGCCCCCCCCCCCTCCCCAGGAGATCTCGAGAACAGCTAGTTTGATTTCGATGGGGAAAACGCTATTCGATTCGTCATGACAAAATCTTTCTTTTAGGGGCCGAAATATATATTTTTTCAGGGGGGGGGGGGGCAGGGGGCAAAAAATACGAAAATTTTGGGTGCGCCTCTGCCAACAAACATGTATAATCCCAGTATGTATGATGCATATTGCATTGCAAATGTTTCTGACGCATTTATTGCACTTCAAACCACGAAGGAAGTATGCGCCGCACAGCCGCATTCGTAACACCCTCCCCAAAACAGGAGCCTGGCAAAGCCTCTGCTGGCCCGATTTTTTCAAATTTTGACACAACACGCGCCATTCAAAGTGGGGAAAAGTCACAAAGTTGCAAGACGCTAAGCTGACGGTTTAGTAGCGGCGAGTAAAAAACCACCGGGGGGGGAGGGGGGGGGGGGGCAAGAATCTGCCCCACAGGGGAATAGGGTTAAAGGAATTGCGCCGCGAGCGTCGCGATTAAAAAAAAATCTTATGCCTTCGATAT